>KB663610.1:27560738-27737096 GCA_000349025.1 Anopheles minimus
AATGATAACAATCCATAAAAACATAAAATATCCCCCAAAATAATTTTATCCCGAAATTTGTTCCGAACTGCCCATTGTGCGGTGGCCAATGATTCTGCTGGTCGAAGATGACAACAACGTTTTAATAGGCATCCGTTGGGGTTGTTTCGATACTGCGGAGTCATTTCCGAGGAAACGTCAGCTCGTGCGTTGCGTTGACTACAAATGAACGACCGGATTTTACGGATCGATACATTAAAGTGATGATGCGTGAATGGAAATTTTGATCTCAACTGGTGAATCAATCTCTTTACATATTGAAAATGGCTGTAGTTTCGTGCTTGTGTAATGTTGTAAAATATTTCAGATTACTTGACATAATCCCATTTTTAATTTGTTACAATTCTATTAGATCACAAGAATTTACTAACCCAATAATCACATATGGCAATGACAGGCATACACATTTCGCTAATATGTTTAAAGCTTAGTAGTTTACCAGATCACCTTCAAGATTTCAACAAAAAGCCTTCGCTAGCTGTGACCAAAGCGTCGTTTGTTTGTTCTAATTACCAGGAATATAATTTGTGGTGTCATTTTTATTTTCTCTCTGTTCACTTGCTGACTTTATTCGACCAGCATTAGAATTTCCTCACAAAATAGTCCCAAAACGGAACCCTTGCGCACCCTTTCGGAACCCGATGGAAACGTTTGATGCCGAACACAGTTATCGGCATGTTCAATATTTGCACCCAGTTCGGCCCAGCGTAAAATCGGCAATCGGAGGGTTTGCCCTAATTAGCATACCCGCAGCAGAACGCGCCACGCTTGCGATTCATCTTGAGAATTATGATTAGCTTCCGAGCGTCGGTAAATACCGGTTGTTCAAATCTCGACCGTTCTCGGGTTCCCAAAAGCAAATAAAGGCAAACAGGGCGGGGGTGGCCGAGCAGTGGAAAACTCGTGCGGGTGGACTGCAAGATGGTGTGTTCCTTCCTTTCCCGTCCAGCTTTCGCTTGCTGTATTTGCTTTGGAAAGATTATTATCCGTGGTGCAGTTGTGACCATCGGTCTCTGTCGATCATCAGTATTGCCATTTTGACAGTTCACGCTCAATCGTCAGGGGATGGAAATAGTTCCGGCTCCCATTCGTGATGCGTGTGTGTGTGTGTGTGTGTGTGTGTGTGTGTGTGTGTGTGCAGTAGCAGCAACAGTAGATGCACCGATACTCCAATGTCCGGATGAACAATATTAGCAAATCGTGACTAAAATTACACTGGTACTGGTCGCGAATGTCAACGCAAAGGACCGACCCATTCCTCTTACCGTAACTACGCACACCACTAGCCTCGTTGTTTTCCGGTGCACTGAGCGATTGTGTTTGAGTGGCAAATTTCATCGTGGTTCGCGGTGGGGGAGGGTGACAAGCGGGTGATGATGGGGCGGTAAGCGAACGAGTCTCGTCATGGTTATTGCTTCACCATCTGCGGGTTTCATTAGCTTTGTTCTGTGGTTGATTTGCATGCTAAACAACGCACACTCCCATTTGTCGACGGGGACCTTTGGCAGGGGGAGTACCGGGACCGTGTGCAAATGGATGGGACGATTTACAGCGAATATTTCTTGTAAGTTATGTGGTATTCATTATGCAGCCCCGTTCGGGCACGCATGATGACGACAAGCACTAAACCAAACGAACAACATCATTCGATTGTTTGCTCCCCTGGTACACGTATTATCAATATTCATCGGATTGCTGAAATTTGCAATCGTGTGCTGATGGGGATAAACATAACTCACATTAGTATTGGGGTTACGCCGCTACCCTGGAAGCGGAGGAAACATGCAGTGAAATCATTTAGTTGGAAAATCCTGTAGGAAACTGTGAGGAATTTCAATTCTCCACTGCATTTGGTGAAATTGTCAAATAAGTATGCTTTATATTTTATAAAAATAGCTACTTTCAGAGATTCCTCTTCAAGATAATTCAGTTCTACATAATTGTCTTGGTTTAACAACTATTTCCATAATCTGAGCTTTAGGTTACGAAAAGACAGAGTTATCAGTTGCTAAAACCAGAAATTAAGGGACTCTTTCTCCAAAAGTGGGCCATTTGATGTGATAAATTTTAGAATAGGTCCTCTATCCCTGCAGCAACTCATACAACTGGGTTGTCTGGTATCATTATCATGACGTGATCTAATATGTAAGTTAATGATGTTATATATCTTATTTGCATAAAATAAACATGATATTCCTAACACATTTGGTATGCACATGTAGTAATTCTCTTTATTTTGATTAGTGTATACAATTGATGGGCTTAGACCTTAAAAATTAATCTCCATAGCCAAGAGTTGGTAGCATTCCTACCACATTAACCTCCGCAACTGAAGCCGTTTTATCAATGAGGCCCCGATTTCAAAGGAACGTGTCAAACTAATATCGTCCGCATGTCTTTCGGTGGGAATATAATTGAGCGTGAATATATCGCTGCGTCTGCTACCTACTGCATTCCATCCGAAACCTCTTTAACGCACGCAGCAACCAGCAAAACGTACCGGCCAGCATTAATTTCCATTCCAGAATGTCAAAAATAACGAACCCACATTCCGGCCGCATACCTTACCTATGCGTATGACTCCACGTCATACGGGGGTCCTTCGCCACTATATTCTTCATCACTTCCATCTTGATAATGTCGGATGACATTGATCCATCAGATCGTTTCGTAAGCCGGGTTAGATTGCAGAGTGGAGCGCACAGGGGCAGATCAGCTTAAAAGGTTGCACGGGGTGTATAATACTGGGCGCGCAGCTATCGAGATGATTACGAGCCGATCGTACCGGCTTCCAGTCTTTCCCGGTCACAGTGGCACAGCGCCGATCTTGACCGATTGGCTCCGATTTCCCTAATGCCGTGTGCTGCGAAAGCAACCAAATGGAAGACAAGCGCTCGTCTATCCGTACCTGCTTGCCCACCTGTGCCTAAGCCGCCCTTGGTCCAAGTGGCGTGAATAATTTGGCAATCCGGTATTCTGCCTCCACCGGCCTGCTGCTGCCCAACCGATTCGTGAGCCCGGTTCTAGTTTTGATGAAGTACCGCTTTTTCCACATCCATCCGTCTTATCGATCATAAGCGATCGCTCCAATCACACGCATCTATCCCGAACGGTGTAACCCAACTACCGGCCACCAGCGCAAAAGGTGCAGACGGCCAAGGCAGTTCGGGACACGGAATCGAAATGATAAAATTGATTAATGATTTTTAATCGATTCGATACGGGCTCGGTGTTCCCCAGCGACAGGAGCCTCCGGGACAGATCTAACAGGAATAGCAACACCGTGTCGGTCAGGCAACTGCGCACGGCTATCGTTGGTCCCGATCGCACCCGCGTCATTCTACGCGCCCCCGGATAAGTGGAGGGGGATCAGTTTTTAATGGGACGCTCCGGCCAAGTTACCCGGGCCCGGGTCGATCGAACGACCTCGGGCCCGTTGTGGACCCGGTCCAAATGGGCATCACCGGCAGCAAAGCGATCGCTTTGCTTCGACAGCTAACGACCATTTATCTGATGTGAGAAATGGATCAGTTATCGAAATGGGATCACTCTAATCGATTGTCGGATTGTTTTTATTGGCATCGAATGGAAAATGACAGTTTAGAAATGCTTCGGGTGGTGCGCTCCTTCGGTGGTTCCCGGGGTGGATTTGGGAAGGCTTAGGGTGGTTAAGAAATATGATTTCTTATTACTGTTCTCTCCTTCTTGGTTCGGCGTGAACCAGTTTGCTTGCTGATGTTCTACGTTTGGGAAGCATGACGTTTCATCGCACGTCCTTATATTGATTGGATGACTCAGAATAAAAAAAGACAAAGAAAACGGTTGCGGTTAAGCCGAACGATGTTCTCAAGTAGATTGCTGTGGTAATGTAGATGACTATGGGGACAAATGTAATGGGTTTGCCACTGAGCTTGTCACGAGGAAACCCCGTAATGGAATAGATTGGTGAAGGAACGACTTGATAAAGCGAGGTTAACATTGCCAAAATTCCATTAAGAGGCATCGAAGGGCATTGCGGTTACATAGCAAAATCTTACATATTGAGATAAAAATGAAGTAGAATTTAAAAATATTTCTATCTTAAAACACTTCAAAATGCTTTCCGTGGAAATTATTCGCTATTAAGTGGAATCTATTGAAGAATGTGTTGTACTATAATATAAAGGGATTAAATTGATTTCATAGTTTGAGATAAAATATGTTGCAATGAAATGTTCTTATAAATAGTTAACGATGATATCCACTTATACATTTTTTATTGAAAAAAATAACTTTAATATTAGTTGATAAAAAGTTATGAGAGATTCCCGATAGGACGACGTTTAGGATTTACAAAAAAACATTCAAGGTTTATTAACGCAAATGAACAGAATTGTTGTTTTCATCACAATGGATAATGTTGTCTGCAAATCAACGTAGGATAAGCGTCCTCTGAGCTGAGTTAATGATACAATTCAAAACAATTAAAAGGATGGATTGGAAGGTAATTGTGTGGTTAGGTGGTTTCATCATGGATTGTACAGGCTATCGTTTTTAAGTGGATGACATAAGGGTTTTCCAAGTGGACAGTGGTATCCCAAAAACAACTGCATCATTGATTAGCGTGTTAAGTTCATTGGCCGCTATTTTGTAAGCAAATTATTCAACTATTAAAATATAAACAATCCCAAATGCATTAAACCATAATGCTTTTATTCTTAACGATCCACTCTAGAGTGCAAGCTACCGTACATAAAAACACACAAAAGAAAACTTTCATTCAGTTTTAATAATGACTTCACATTCAGTTGACAATAAACGTATGAAATATGTTTCAGATTCGCCTCAAAGCGCGGGCACCGGCAAATCGGTACTGATGCAAATGTAAAATAGTAAACATGATGGTTTAGTAGCGCTCGAGTGAACCTTTGTTCCAACCGGCCGTAAACTGTCAAAAAGGTAGAAGTGCATCATTTACCTTTTCTAACCGTAGGCGACATACGGAAACAAATGATTTCATACGTTGCAGTGAGAGGGGGGAGAGGATCTGCCAGACAAGAAAGCCTCATTCACCCATCCACCGAACGGTCCGGGGGCACCCTTGAGCCGTGTCGTTTCTCATGTGCTTTATGAGCCTGAAACGATTACATCCGCTTAACAACGGGCCCGATCTTGTGCCGCATTTTGGGACGATTCCCGAGCCGTGGAACGTGTTTGCCGCTGAGCACGGTACCGAAGTAGCGCCAAAAGCAATATGCATCAACGTGAAGTATGGAGGTACCCACGGGCACTAGTAGTAGGTGTTCAACTGGAGCGATACCGTCAATGTTCCGGTGCGGTTGTGCTCAAGCCGTTTAGAGCGCACATTAATTCGCCTCGGTTTGTTGGTCGGATTGTGTTTTTTTAAATTTGCCGTTTTGGCCCCAAAAACACACAAAAACAAACAAAACATTCGGAACCATTCGGCCTGCCGCCGTGCTGGTCGATTGCCAAATTAACCGTCTGGCAGATCGGTGGATCGGTGACGACTTGTGGATGAAAACTGTTCCGGAAGGCTTGACACGGACGCGATGGACTTTCTTGTTGTTCGTAGATACGCGCTCGTGTGTGTATGCGTTCCATTTCCGCTCCGGTACAGGAAATTAAAGTCGTCTAAGCGCACCGCGGGCTGGATTAAAAATGGCCGCCTGTCAAGCTAGCTGTCAGGTGGGTGACACCAGTTGGGTGCCCGGTATCGTACGGTGCACAGTTTCTTTCCGCCGAAAAAAACCCCAGCGTTCGCCCAAAGCTGTCGGTAATGATCCATAAATCGCAGACCATTTTTATCACCAGCACCGGCTTGCGGTCGGCCGAACGGTCCGGAAACGGGGTACCGAGTTCGATTCTTATCTGAGGCCAACAAATTATATCCCATTAAGCCGAACACCGCCTGCTGCTGTTTGACGTGGCTTTTGCACGCGGTGCAACGGATGGCATCACAAAAAAACAGATTGCCGAATATTGCCACTTTCGGTTCGGTCCTCCCTTTTCACTATCACTGAGAAGCAGAAACCAAAAACAAACAAAAAATTAAGCCGCACAAGAACTACTCGAGCTGGTCGCGGTCACGCTATATGACTTCGAATGACTTTTGTGGTGGTGTTGGAGTTGCCGTTGTGTTTTTTTCTCGTTTGTTGCCTTCTACTGCAGCAGTTTTGTGCCCGTATCTGTTCGAATTTGGGTTGCTGATTCCGGAGCTGCAGGGTGAGCCCGCTGACCGGTCACAGCCAACAGCGACCGGGAAGTCGTTGGTAAAAGGAGACGGAAAAAAATGTAATTCTCTAATAAAGTCATTATCCAAAATTAATTTTCTGGAACACCGGCGACGGTTGGTGGTCGGCGAAGTCGACCAAAGCGACTACAGCGAGTTGTCATCCGATGGGGTTTATACAGCGCTGTCTGACAGGACGGTGAAATGATTGTGCGTTATTTGCTTCCTTTTGTGGTCGCATGTGTGCGTCTAATTGTCACATGGTGAGTAGTTAGTTGTTTGTTTCTGTTGCGTTTAGGAGTGTTCGTGCTTAGTAGCAATAGAATATGTACATCCATACGCAAACGTTAGCTGTTGAAGCAATCTTAATCTAGATCTATAATTGTATGAACCCCTAACCATGATATTTTGGACAAGCACAACAAACAATAAAGTTACTAATTTTGAGTACTACCAAAGAACGAGTAGTTCAGGATTATCTTATAGTAACTCTAAGCTGATGATATCGAACAAAACGACTAAATTTTCATGGTACAACAAATTCTGGATAATGAGGTGAACCTACTTCATGTCTGAGGTGAGGTACTTCATGTCTGTAAATATCTTCATTGAGTTCAGAACCGTACAAATGGTTGCAATGTCTTAATTTATCCATCACTTAAGTTATCCATACCTCTTTAGCTATACAACAGTTATGTGCCGAACTAAGATCGGTTGTTGGGTAATGTAGTAATACTTTTTTATCCATTTAATCGAATGTAATATGATTAGCTTTCATAGGGGAGTTCATATGCCAACATGAGGTCTTTTTTTAAACATCGAATACCGTTAACAAGTGAAGTACTGCATGAGAATTAACTATTATGTGCACATGGTTTTGACGCTCCTTCATCCTTGAAAGCACAAGAAAAGCCACTTAAACAAAATCTACAGCGAAAAAGAGGATACGCAAAAGGGAGTCAACAAAAACCTTACTAATAAGCAAACATAATTCACTCCTGATCCTGTAGCATACAAAATTGGCTTATATGGGTTCTAAAGAATGATGATGGCTGAACTCGCCCATGCTGTACTGTCGTGCAGGAAAGGTGCACTTTCATTAGCATTATTCATGCGGTAACACCTTCCAAGCTAACCGAGGTGTTTCCGGAATGAAGAAATTAATGAAGTGAACGTGTGTTGATGTGCTATTTGTTTTTCCTTCTATTTGATTTTCTATTCCTTGAGTGGTTGTTGTGGTGGAACTTTTTCCAATGAATTGTTTGTTTTTTTTTTGCAATATTACAAGAATTGCTTGTCCCTGTAGACCGTCTCGCAAAAACAAACCGAGCGGGATGGTTCCATTGTGTTGCTTAATTAAAAAATACCTTACCATTGCATGCGCCACCTTTTCGCCCATCACACTCGACGTTGACTTTTCCGGCATATCCGCATCCGATTAATGAAGCAAATGGAAAGCAAACAAAAGTTTTGCCGCAAACAGCGCGCACAAACTATTGGCACTTGTGAACACTCACCAATTGTTGGCATTGTGGTATGTGAGCCCGGTGCCGCCGGTGTGGCATTGAGGATTTACACCCAAAGTTCAACCAGCTCGTTCCATTTCTTTTCATTTTTCATTTGAACCGAACTATGTGCGAGGTTCTCTCCGAGGATCGGTGACTCGGCGGGGTTTGTTGGGAGTGCAATTGCCTCCCGTTGTAAGGCAACAACAGAGGACATTTATTGTTGATTTATACTAGAATAGCGATACACCACAGCCTCCCAGGGAGTGCACTAGCGCTAGACGAGCGAGAAATTCACCGGGCTACACCGTGAATCGTATCATTCGGTTGTATGCAAAGAATTCGAGAGTCCTTCACGTTGCCTGCCGCTTCGGGGCTGTTTCCGGGATGGTGAAGGAGAAAAAAAAACCCACCCTCTGATAATCAGCGTAACATGATCCGTTGAGTACCGAAATCGAAACCAAACCCAATACCGGGCACGACCACCGTGCGGCAGGTGTGACGAATGATCGATGAATGGAATAATTAATTCAAAATAATCATCATTGCATATTCATTCGCTCTACGCGTATTTATTCATCGGCGGCTAGTGCCGTTTGTGCACGTGGCGCCTCGTGGAAACCGGAAAACGGTTCCATTTCATACGTTTCGGTGAACTGCGTGGCAATATCTTTGTAGTGTTCCCCTTTTGAATGTTGCGTTGTTGTTGAGCTGGTGCACGGAACCCAAATAATTGGATGTTGGAGCGCCTGGAGCTCGGCATACACCTGGGCCCTCTAATTATGGATGTTACACTTTTCCGTTTGTAAGCGCGCGTGTGAGTGTGTGTAGTTGCCCAGATCGTTCAAAGCAGACGATTGCATAATAAATAGAAATTGATGTACATCAACGGTTCGCTTGAGATGGGTTTTGGTGCGCTTTGATCGAAACTTTCAAGCGCACAATAATCAAGAGTGCGGATTTGTTGTACATTTTTAACTTCACCAGAACGAACACGAATGAATGGTGCAGTGGAAATAGTAGTTGAAACCCCATTGTGATGCTTATTGCGAGTGCTGGAATGAATGAAAGCTTTTTTTTTCAAAAGAGTATCTGAGGAGGTTTCTGAAAAGCTATAAGAGGTATTAGAGATGGGAATAGCAACTCGTTTTAGTGAGTCAACTCACAGTGAGTGAGTTGTTAGTCTGTGCCAACTCGTTTATCGACTTATTTGGGAGTCACAATAAATAAAACCAAAGCACAAACGTACAAGTATTGGATACATATGGATATACAAGTACATATGGATGTTTGAAAATTTACTAGCAATTTTGCACTTGTCAATTTCAATGTAATTATAATTTTTACATCCACAGCAACATCGATAGACCATTTTGTTTGGTAAAACAAAGTCTGCAATCACTGATAAGAAACGTATGTCTGTAAAAATGTAATAAAACAGGCCCTTGCCATTGTATTCGTAGCTTCGTAGCAAAGATTTTCCTGATATGCGTATTGATTAGACTATCAGTTGTGATCGATAAGGGTTTATATGGAACATAGCTACAAAATTGTATGCAATGCAATGTACTCGATCAAAATGTGTTCCATCCAAAAATTCCTAAATTCCAAAGATTACTCACAGAAGTCTAGTTTTTCATTTAACTTTCAGATATCTGCTCGAGCCTGTTTGTTAGCTTTCCGCAATTGCCACTTGGAATTAATATTGTAAAACCTAATCAGGTGAAAGGAAGCTTGGAGCATCGCTCAGCAGCTTGTATCTTTCATAGGTCAACAAAGTTCATATTACGATACATTGAATCTTGCTTTTTCCTCGCTTTTGGACTTGTTGCAACCTGCTGCACAGGTTACGAAAATCAAGTGCATCACGGAATGAGAACCCTAAAAATAAATGTGTTTTTCGTGACGGTTCAAGAAGATTGAATGAACGATTTCCTGCAAGATCGCAAACCATCCGGGGGTAGCTTTATATATTGATATTAGCTATGTACGTTTAGAATTTAGCAAAACTTGGTAGATGATCTTATCATCACGCTACGATCTTCGCAATCTCAAAGCATTACGTGGAAGAATTGCAGAAAAAAAACACATAACTTTTAAAAGCCAATTTCTGCAAATCGTTTACAATGGCCAATTCGATGTGATAAACAAAGGCAAAGTGTGTACGGTAAGAATGTTTTCCAAGAGTGCCTTGGTTGTATTGGGAGGGTGGATAATTTCACCAAGTTTTCCATTTGGATAAGGGGCAGAAGTGCAAAACATGAACGGCTGGCAGGTGGATATAGAAGGAACGCCTCCGCAAAGATAAACCTGTTAAGCGAATTTATGTTAATTGAAAGGAGATTAAAGGGCGATAAGCATCAACGTCTTGTGCAAGTTACGGGTGGAAAGTGCATTGGGGTGGAAAAAAAAACCGTGCGTAACTACGGACGATGGACGATGGTCATATTTCGACACCATCCGCGCGTTCGTGCCCGGTGGGCGTTGGACGGTGTCGATAAGCCATCAAATCAACAGCGAAGCAATAATGACAATGGCAACACTAACGATGGACGCCAGCAAAGAGGAGGGAAGATGAATCGGGCGGAGATATAACAGCATAAAGTAAACGATTGATGAAGCCAATCCAGGACAACAACGGGACAAAATAAATGGAAGAGGCGTGAATGGACAACACCAGCAATGGTAGTGTCGATTTGCTGAGGCGTTCATTAGGAAAAGGAAAATAAATTTCCTACTGCCCAAATGATGATGAACCATAACTCACCCCTGTGTCGCATACCTGGTAGGGTGGGAAACCCGCAGTGGCGTGACACATAAGCATAAGAAAAACAAATGAGACCATCATGCAAATCAGTCGATCAGTCTTTTTTCATCCCCCCCCAGTGGGCCACTAAGGTCTATATTCACCAATAGATGGTGGATAGTGGTGTCGTGGTGAATGGAAGCGGCATGGTGTTCCCGTGCGTTCATTATGGAATAGTTTGTCGTGCTTAGCGGGAATAACAAACGATGTGGACTGACCATCGACATATTTTAGGCGTATGCCCACGAGTGGCCATGGTTTGTGGGGCAACATTGGATTGCGCTGTTTGGCAGTTACCATAACTAAAGATGAGCCACTCTTATCGAAGGTTTTATTGCCCGGAATGGCTTATTTGTAACCGAATGGAGAAAAGCGCTGCTAATGTAATGAAGCTAGAAGATGTGGAAATTTATTGAATATTAGCGTGGCATGATCATCATGCCGTCGTTCGTTTTTAGCACCTGCCTTTGAAGACAATGGTGGACAAGGATTGGTCACGATTGCTAAATACAACTCTCCATATAGGGGAGGGAATAAATAAGAGGGAAGTAAAAATAAAATAAAATTGACCCATACAAACACGAGTTTTGGGCGCGGGAAACGGTGCAATTTGCATGTATTTGATATGCACCGACAAATCCCATCCGACAGTGCCGGTTGTTAAGCTCACAATTATAAGCGCATTATTGTGTAGACATGGAACGCACCCTGGACTTGACTGTTTTTAAAAGCTGCGTAATGCAAACTAACGAGTTCCTCCTCATGACGTTTGACAAACGATCGGAAAACTTAGCGTAGCGAATTGTTGCTTTCAGAGTAGATTAAGATCAAGCCAAATTTCCGACGCCTTTCGTCCAACGTGCTACCGTCCGTCACAGATCGTAGACACTCCTCCACTCAGGGTCGTAAAACTGTTCCAACTCTTCAATGGTAATTAGAATTTAATAACCGGAAAATGTGTATGTTTAGTGGTGAATTTGGGTCTAGTTAGAAACCGGGTGAGAAAATCGAGAAAAATGAACCGGAGGGGGTGTCCAATTTTACACACTTCTACGTGGCAGCAGTTTTATGACACTGCGGATCAAGCGAGCAATATGATCCGCGGTGGAGTTCTAGCCTGATGGTGTGACGACCTCAATGAAAAGTGGTGCAAGAAAAACTGCCACTCCATTGTTTTCTTTTTATGTTCTAAATGCTAGTGCCGATTGGCAAACGTTTTGGAAAAATGTTGATCCATGGTGGTCTAGCAATTCCCGAAAGGAACAAAAAAGCTCCCCAACATCACGCCGGTGTGCTCTCGTTCGGTAATTGCCCTGCAGTAAGAGGGAGGGTGGAAAGTATTTAAAATTTAAAAATGATAGCGCAATGTTTATTCATGGCCAGAGCCGGCGCCGTTGAGACTTGTTGTGGGTAAGAATTGGTAGATGTTTTTCACTTCTTGCGGGCAGATACATTTCAACCCAGCTGTTCACGGCTCAACGACTCAGCAGACCCTCCACGGTGCGTGAGATCCACCAAATGTGTGTGTGAGTGTTTGTTTGAAGGAATTCGTACCAAAGCTGCAATGACGTTAGAGACAATAAGCAAAGGGTAGCCGGCGTAGACACCTCGCTCACCAAGAGGTGTCCCGTGGTTCTTTGTTTGCTCTTCTTGTCACACACAAAAAAAAAAAACACAAGAAAACAGCGGAAATAGTTTGCTGTTACAGAAACGAATGCCGGTTTTGTGTTCCGGTTTCGGTTCGATGCGTATCGGAGCGCGGAAAACAACCACGCGTCCCCGGCTCGTCCGGCTGCCGGACAATGGCCGTATAGAAAAGTGTGCCTCATAATTACTTACTTATCTGTCAAAGATATGATACGCTGACCGGGCACTGGACTGGTCGGTTAATTTTCTACTTCTGTTGTGCGTGTTTATTGTTTTCCATAAAGCATTGTATTTTTCTTTATTTCCCGACCAAAAATAAAACCCCCAAACCAACCCAAAGCTCCTAGACAGTGGTTAGTGAAAAATGGGTTTCGGTTTAGTACGGTTTACCCTGCGCTAATTTTTGAACCAGATGAAAGCGAGAGAAATAAATGGGAAGTCGTTTGCCGACAGCTGATAGCGATTAGGATTGCACAACAAGTAATACTTGTGTGCGCGCGCTAGTTTCGAGTGTTTATCTACTAGCTGGTGTAGGTATAGCATCATCTTCAACACGGATTTCGTGTTGATAATGCTGGGAAAGATTATAAATCCATCGGCTACCCACCAAAGTGTGTGATTAGTTTGATGAACATAAAACATTTGTTCAGATAATGACTATTTTATTAGACTATTGTTTGATGTGGACGAAAAGAATATTATCATCTGGCATACAGAATAGAATGTAAAGACATGTTTGTTTAGAGCCAAACGTATTAGCAACTGCGTGGTTACTGATTTGAACGTCAGATGATAAACGAATTACTTAATTGGGAGTTCACGAGAACTCAGTAAGCAAACTTGTATATGGATTTAGTTTTATTTTGGATAGTACCAGTGGTGGATTGGACAACTTGCAAACGGGCAACAATATCAGCAGTCAGTCCAATCAGTTTAACCATCAATATGCTCAAGAAGTAATAAGAAGAGAGAAGCAAACTTCAAGAATCTTCGGAAATCACAAATCAAGAAGATGTAGAGCATAGATTCGGTCTGCTCTAAAAGGAATCGTTGATATCTACGCTAACTTCGACAAATTTGGAAGTTATAATTTCACGGAGATAATTATATTTCGAAGCTTGAAGAGTCTCAGTTTATAAGGTCCTTTTCGCTTCTCACCTCGCCTCAAAGGCTTTCTCTTCCTCTTGGATAGCATCATGAACATTCCGCTTGGGAATTCCATGGGAAGAGCTGATCCTCAGTGATGCACCTCTCAATCATTTCGCTTGCAGACATATTGCAATCACTGTCAACATGGCCTCAAGACATGTGATTGCGTCTCCTCACTGAATAAACAAGCTTGTGGTTTAGCTTTTTGTCTGCGTGGGAAGGATTCACGTCGTTTATGCAGCTCCATAATGTAGAACTTAATATCGATAAATAGTCTACATGTCCAAGGGAGTATCTCGGCGATAAGTTGACGGATTTCTTGCATTTTGAGACGATGAAGTCTATTTACATTAATTTGTGTATTTTTTTTGTTGATATTTTTTGTTGCTAACTAATTACATTATTATTATAGCTGTTTATCGCTTTCTTAACTGTGGATTTTTTTTCTACTGAATTTAAGAACCTCTTGGTATCGTTTCGAAAGGCATTTGTCAATTCCTAACCCGATGCTAAGAATGGCATTGTGCTCAGAGGTTTTCATAACTTAAAGTCATGTCAATGTCTTGGAATGTCATATGAAGTTGTTTGTTATTATCCATAGCATTGCTCGATTGTAATTATGACACCAGCGTGTAGCTTGATATACCTGTTAAACCTGTTCCCATTGCCAACATGCTTTGTTTTGCAAGTGCAGATTGAACCTAAACATTATTTTCACTAATATCCCTGTTACAACGATGAATACAAATTCTTGATAGCATCGGTCATCAACAACATAACTGTCTGGCCGTGAATGCATTTGAACGTAGCTGTAGAATTCAATACCTTCTTCTCAGGAAAGTTAGTACTGCTTTACAAAGGAAAAGTTCTAGGAAATATGTTCACATTTCACCCATTCGAACATGAATGAATGTCACATGCAAACATCAGTGCGTTCCAACAGCGGTTGCAATCGGCTTGTGATAGGTGAATGAAATTCCTCACTATCTTTCGAGCATCGTACTTGTGCGTCCATCGAACGGGAGCGCTGCTGCTGGCCAAACGCATCTGACAATCGTTTTCTCCGAAACAAATCACTCTGAATGCGTAGGATGATATCGATATCCTTCCACTGGACTCACACCGATGACCGGCAATGGCGGTGGAGAGAGAAACACAAAAAAGCGCCCCCGAATGCACGTGGTGTCGTTTGATCGATTCGGCAATGTTTTCATTTAATTTGCAGCTCTTCATTGCGTTTTTGGCAGAAGCTGTAGAAAGTCTATGCAAAGACGAAAAAAATAAAACTATCGGAGGGAAGTCCGAATGAAATTTCCGGCTTCATCCCCGGCGGGGATATTTCCGATACCGCAATGAAATGTTGGCGCGCACTCTTTCTCTCTTACGGTGCCCGGTAAGGTAGGCATTGGGAAACAATCATTTGGAAAACCTAACGCATCGCCCCATTGAAATGAGTCCGTCCAGTGATTGCTTCATTGACTGACAGGGAGGGTTTTGTTTTTCGGGTTGTTCGATCTCGAATCTCGCACACATTCCAGGGTTGCGCTCGTGGTGAAACCGTACCCGGAAAAACAATGGAAACACAACGCTTGGGTGGGTGCGTCATCGTAGCTTTCCTTGCATCGTCGTGGGAGTGTGGATTGTTGTACGGCAGGTACCTTAGAGTGGATGGAACATTCGTCCCCGCATTGAGACAGTATTTCATGCATCCGTGCATTGCGTGGCGTGGGGGTTTTGTGGTAATCGAGAATATCCTTGCACACGCTGTGACGCTTTGAAGTCGGTAACATGAAAGCTGCATCCACACCGCACCCAGTGCCAGTCGGGTTGACAATGTGAACGGTGCAAAAACCACAAAAATCGTACGGCTGGGTGTGTTCTCGTACGGTGCGAGCGATCGTTGATTGACGAAATTAATTACCGTGCGTGTTGGAAATAATTAAAACGAGTGTTATAATGATAGTTGCACAAGTTGAGCGCATTTCGATGAAATAATGAATGCAAATCGTACATTTGTGTTGAGATGCAGCGAGCTGGACTTGTGTTGTTTGTTGTGTATACAAGTGAAACAAAAATATTTTAAAAATTTATTACTTATATATTTATATTATGTTTATAATAAATTTTCGTTAAATATTTCATTTTCATCGTATATCATAAAACAGTTTATTCTCCTTGTTTTTCAGGAAAAACAATCAGAAAAATCGAATTACACTTACTCTAAGCGATTAAAGTTTGGTTAATTTTCATCCAGGCAAACGCACTGCTTTAACCCTTCCCAGTGCAGCCCCCATTTTACCATCATCCCTTTCCACCACTTTAAACGATACTGTACCATTTTCCACCGGCGTGATGTTTTCCGGTGAATTTCTCCGAAATAATTCGTACTTTGCTGACCACCGTGATCGATTTACCGGGTGCCGCTGTTGGAATTGTTGGTTTCCGTTGCGTTTTCCGCTCCTTTTTTTCCTTTTAACCCGCGCGTATGGAATCCGCGTTCCCCGAAGCTATCAGTTGCCGTACGGTTGGGTGGGTGGGTATGTTGTTTACCACGGGTGGTCGCTGTCTGGAAGTTTGTCCGCATTGGATGCCGTCGTTGCTGCCCGCTTTGTCCTTGCTACTGCCAATGCCGATGCTTGTTGGACAGAACCGGCAAACCGGCGAAATAAGCGTGATCCTGAATGGATTCCGGCCGATGAGTTTGAGCACGTCATCGCCCGGCGAACGGTCGCGCCAACTGCAGACGAGTCGCGCGAGCAATTGCAGCGGAAGCGACAGCAGCAGCAGCAGCAACTCGGGAGCAAATCCTTTGATGTGGTTTTACAGATGGGTGCATCTTTTTAATTGTACGGAAAATTGTATCCGGCGCGCGGGAAAGCGCCAGCGGGTGACCACGGGGTTGCCGTGTCGATAAAGGACTCGAGTGTTTTTAGGGGGGGTTTTTGCTGGATATAAAATCGTTTATCCTCATGGTTTCATGGTTTGGTGCGTGCTGTTTACCGAAATTGTTAAACGAGATTATTTTCAAAAGTTTTCCTTACAACCTTTATAGTGGGATTATTTTTTGTTATACATATTTTATATAACAAAATAAAGTGTGTGCTTCTGGTACTTTAGCAACCGGAACGGATGTATTTTTTCCATATTAACTTAATCATTTTAAATTATTTTCCAGTTTAAAAAAAGAGTACATCTACTACAGATTTTGGAGATGCCGGGTATCGATCCCGGTACCTCTCACATGCTAAGCGAGCGCTCTACCATCTGAGCTACATCCCCGTGTGCTTTCGTTTCATAAACCAGCTTTTAAAAGCTACCCAACTGACCTAGATTAAAACGCGATCGATACATTTTAAGTCCAGTCCAACTCCCCACCCAACGTTGCATCGCATGCAACCGAAACACCACATTCTGCAAGACCAACAACCCCTCCCTTGATCGCGGTAAGACGCAAAGGAACTGAGGAGGGAGACCGATCGAGTGACGGATCAATGGACGGGTGGCAGTAAACCGGTTAGTGTATGCGCAACTAACCACCCTCCAGTGATCGATCGCCATCGCTGGGTAACCACAAGAATTTCCCCATATCCTTGACACGGGCAAGAATCATTACCCGGTGCGGGAGGCATCATCAGTCTTTGCCTCATGTTCCAGACGCAGCAGCATTTCTTCACAATCGATCAGTGTTACTGTACGGCTAGATAAATCAACCGTGTGGTGACGTTATATCCGGTAAGAATATATCAGATTTGTAAGAGCTTTCGATCAAGAACACCACGGGCCGAGTCAATTCCGATAAATCCCTGTTCAGCCGCATTGCCGTTTGCTGGCCGATCACACCGAGTGGCTTCGGGAATCCGGAATCATCCTGCGGAATCATTTATCAAGCCTAAAATATTCCTGCATCACACACACACCCTTACACAAACTCACATGACGTAGTTTTAGCCACAGTTTCGGAAGCGTCTTGAACGGATCTACTGGATCTTCGCCCCACGGACACGGACACGGCTGCCGGTTCATTATTTATCTCCATCGCTCCCGCATCTGGGAGGGTAAGCCTGCACGTACCGCTAGCGTGACCGAGCGACTCCATAAATAATCGTTAGTAGATTTTGGTGACAACTTCGAGTTTTGATTGATGCGTGGCCGGACGGAAGCGAACGTTTTGGGGGGGTTTCAATGTGGCAAAATTCGCTCACCAGTGTGGTAAAATTCTCGATTTATTTCGATGGTTTATCATTCGTTTTTGAAAACCCGTGGTTCTTCGTGAAGCTGAGGGTTTGTTTTTTCTTGGTACAGTTCCACGAGCGCTCTCGGGGATGAGAGATCGAGTGAAAAAGTGCCGATACAATAAAAATGTTATTACTTCGTCATAATTTATCGCTCGTTTCGCCGGTTCGATGGTTGCGTTTGCTGTGTTTTGTGAGGCGAGTCAATGAGTTGCTTTCGACGGGATTATGAATTATGGAGCGATTGTTTTGAAGCACCACAGGGTCTGGCGATGGAGTGAAAGAAATGTTTCTTCTCTCGGGTAAGGGAAGATTCCGCACAGAATTCCACCCCGGCCAAGCTTAAGTCAATCCGAAACGGCTTCAGTATCGGAACTGATGGTTCGGATCTGCTACGTCCCGTGGCCTTCGAGACGTTGGTTTATCAGTCATCATCGTTTGTAGATCTCGCTAGCGTCTGGTGGCGAAGCGCGTGGAAACATAAAATCCACACAACATTAAACAAAAGCTCTCGGCCCCGGTGGTGCTTCGGTACGTCGCCCGTTCCTAGTTCCCGGCTGGAAGATGCATTCAGGCTGCGGTAGGATAGGTACGCGTAGCAGCAACTCTAAACGTGCTTATTATTGCACGTGTAATTTATGGCTATTTATTTCAACTAATGACATAATATACGAAATGAATTATGACGCATGTCTGGCGTGTAACGAAGCTTCCCGCCAGGCCGTGGTTATGTTGCTACTAGTGCAACCAATGCAGCGGAAATTTTTCTTCTTTCCGCATTCTCCGCAAATGAAACGAGCTTCAAAAGTGCGAAATAGTAACCCCTGCTGGGGACCATTATAAGACGTCGATGCCCGGGACGCAGGTAGGGTTGCTCTTAATAGCCTCCAGAAACTCCCGGAGTTGCGGGGGTTCGTTCGCTGTCAACGAGGGGTAGCTGCTGTCTGGTGGTTTGTTTTCTTAATGTACGCTACATAGAACAAGGTGAGATATTTGGTGCCCATTTCCAACCATTACTTCTTGATCGAAGAATGGTACAATGTGTTGGGGCAATATTTCGTTGGTTCTGTTTACATTAGAAAGCTAAACTGTAGCATGCTGGTTGTATTAAGCTTGCATCATAAGAAAGGAAATGAATGGTGAACCAACCAGCTCCAGTCCCAAACTACGAACAAAGTTTCATATTGCACACAGGTCGAGCGGCACACAGGGCACCCGGGGCACTGCTCGGTACGGGGCGAACATCTTGAGCTATAATATCGTTAATGTGTGCCTGGCATGGCAGCAACTTCACAGCGCACAGTCGCTATGCTAGCTATCCTGGCGAAAACCGGGCGCCCGGATACACCACCAAACACATGAGCCTTGCGTGCCACAATAATTGCCTTTCCTGCCAAGCACCACATGACGACAACGACCGGGCGGACGAGCATGTGAAGGGTGAATTTTCTCACCCACCGTCCCAAGGCAAAGACACCGGTGCTTGAAATGAGCAAACCTGTGGCTCGCCCCAAGGTTCTTGCGCCAAGAAGCCGGGGCTTGGGTAATGGTCCCTGCAGGGAGCCCATCCGGATGCGTCGAGTGGGCGACTAGCCCCAAACATAATCAGCCTTTATGTATCACCATAAAAAACATACACATAGAACGAGAGAGAGAGAGAAAAAGAAAGAGGGAAGCCTGTTACACGTACCACCGAAACCGTGGTCGGGAAAAAGGGTTAGGTGAGAGCGTTCCATCGTTGGCCAGATGGTCGCGAAACAACGTTGACGCTGTTGCAGGCGATAATAATGCGCCGTGGTGTCCGGGGCACCGTGTGGGATCGCTGTAAACAGGCCATTACTTTTGTACGGTTCGCACAGCGGTTCCACTCCTGCGAGTCATCTTCTTGGCGGTTTGAACCAGCAGCAAACGAAACGGTAGGATGTTCTTGGTTTTCTCTCTCTTGGGGTTGTTTTTTTTTTGTTCTCTCCACAAGGAATGTGGCAAGTTGGTGGGTATTAATATCAGACCGTCTGCAATAAATTGGCTTCAATGAGAGCCTCGTTCCGGGATGGAGATCTGTACGGGTACGTTCATAAGTATCGATCTCCTGATCCGTGACGACGCATCGGTACATTCCTTTGTTTCGAGGCTCGTAAACATTCCCAATCAGGTATCGGGAATGAATCCTCATCCCTGCTGTGGTGCGGATTTTGTAGGATAATTTGCAGCATCCAGGACGGACGGTGTATATACCGTATGGTTTAATAACTCTTTCAAGGCACTTCTAGGATCACTCACGGCCGGAAGTTTACTCGGTGCGGCCCGAGGGTACGGGACGGCAAGTGATGGAAAGTACAGGAAAGTTTTTCCTCCCATTCAACTAAGCTGATTAGACGTATTAGGAATTTCCTGTGTTTAATTTGTGCTACGTGAGCTACGGAACTTTGCTGTTTCGATTGCAACTGCCTTCCCGAACCAGTCCGATTTGCTGGCATCCCGTGAGGCGTTAAGGGTCAAAAGTTTTTGTCCAATTTTTTTTGCTTTCTACCCAGTGTAGAATGATCCTCACGCTGGGGGTGTGGATGGAAGGATAACTCATTATCGGGAATTATCGGAGCCGTGATATCGTTATCTGTTTCGCATGGAGTTGTGGTACGTGACTGATTTATTCGACTATTTGCTTCGATAGGGGAGGATTAGTTTCATGGCGCTTCGAGAGAAGTAGGCCGAAACGAGCATGGCTCGGTATCGTATTTACAGTAATAATAAAGATAAAATTTATTCCAAATACGACTGCGGAGTTCCGATGTTCTTTTACGCTTATACCTTACCGGAGGGGGAAAGGCAGATTAATTAGTGTCGGATCTTGCAACCGTTGGTCAGCTGCAACGATTCAAAACGCTGGCAGCGGACATAAGACAACGCATGAAGCATTTCTTAAGAATCTGCCGCACGCTAGTAGAGTGTGTACCGAAAATTCGAAATCCCAAGTGGGCTTTCTGAAGTGCCCGTCAGGTCCGAAACGAGTGACGGACGAACGGTTCGCCATTAACCAAAACCTAGCCCGTATTCAATGTTGCCAGGCCGGCTGCTGGAAGACGTGGTTCAGATCCAATTAAAATTTTATTTCACCCAACGAAGAACTGGCCAACTCGTTGCCGGGTGAGTGGGGATTGAAGCTGTCTGAGGGTAAATCTTGATAGATCCTCCGGGGGAAGAACGTCGAGAGGTGTGTTGTTGGAATGAAGTTGTTCCCGGTACATCTCACAAACTTACTGAGGATTTTATTAACAAATCCTGTGTTTTTACACTCAGAATCATTTGCAGGTAGTATACGAAAAAAAAACAACATCTTATTTGATGTGCGGTTTGTAATAAAGAAACTCCGTGATGCTGTTTGGCATCTTTTCTTCTACGAACTACATTTTTTGGTAAACAAAAAAGGTTTCCAAAGCTAATGCCCTAACAAGCCAACTTGTGTGAAAAAGCCTCGCCCTGAAGGAAGGAAAAAAGTAATCGCTGGGTGGAGGTTCACAAAAACGAGCTGCAAAAGGTTCTAACGATCCGAGAGGTAAAACTTGACAACTTAATTCCGTCCTAGTGATGATGTCTAAATTAGTGTGAATTTATCTCACTTGACGCTAGCCGGTCGGTCGGTGTTTTCGATGGGAACAGGATGTTTTTCAACTCCCCCCGCTGTCCTCGGCCAGAAGATGTTGGTTTATTTTTATTTGGTTTCTTTTTGTTTTAACTTCCCCATTAATAGCTAGAGAGAGGAACGAAATCTTCGAAGCAGTTCGGATCTCCAGCCGTTAGTGGTGGGGTGTATCGTTGGTGATTTTTTTTTTAAGCAACGGGTTAGGTGTTTATGGGAGGGCAACGGTCCGATTCCGATCGATGAAACCGAAAACATGCAAAACATTTATTTTCCGGGGCGACGCTCGGGGGTCCCGGTTCTTCTTCGTATGCGGAAGAGTGGTTCTTCGGTTAATTTATCGTTTGGTAACTCTTTCTCTCCTCGCGCTTCGAAGGCGGAATGGTCGCCAAACGAAGCCGGCGATTGGCATAATTAATAAGTGAGCCAGGGTTTCTTGCGTTTTGGGGGGTTCGCTCCACTGGGACCAGCTATTATCTCTAGGTTCGTTTTGGGAGAAGTGGGTTTGCCGCTGGATGGGATGATCGCGAGCTAAACAGCGGCCGATGACATCACAGCAACGCCGGGCTTCATAATTATCAAATTATCTTGTATTTTTACGTATCAACCAAGAATGGAACGATCGGCAGTATGGCTGTACGCACGATACAGCACGCCGTTTTATGTTCCAATCACTTCCAGGATGGAGATTTATGACGATCGTGGCTTAAACGTGAGGAGAAGACATTTTTCAGGCAACAGCAGATTGGGAAAATAATACAGCACAAGATCTCCAAATTTTGTTGGTGGGGTTTCGATGTTAATATTATTTTGTAGTTATTATTACGATCTTTTTCTGTCTTATGAAATATAAGTCTGGAATGTCTTCGTAAACTGCTGTATATTGGGTTTGATCGTTAAGTATAATTCTAATAACAATATTAGTGCACGGTAGGATGACATAATTGATTGTCAATGGTGAGTTCAACAAAGAATTCGTCATTATGGCTGCTTAACGAGGTTGAATTGATCACGTCTTGCCAAGGACATACTATTAATTTATAATTTAAATAAGTTATTAAATATTTCATCCGCAGTCATGCAGAAAACAATTTGCACTGAGCCATCAACAAGTTGTTGTCGGCAAGTAGAGTATTTTTGGAGCAGCCTCAATGGACCATTTGAAGTACAACATACCTTTCAAGAAAACGTATACACCATGACATTCGCTACGCCCCTGTCAAACCCCAGCAATTTAGTTACGCCGATATCACAAAAAGCTTTCTCCCCAATCGCTCGCACACTTGAATAAACAATAACAAAAAAGAGGTTTGCTAATAGTCCGTTTGTGGCGTGTGCCAAAGGTCCCTTAGCAGTAAGTTACATCGTTTTATGACGGGTGAAAGAGAAGCGAATGGTATATAACTAAATTAAATATACGAGTACAACATACGAGTTTTGTTTCCGGCCTAATGGTACATGATTGTACCGTGTCGGGCAGCAGTTCACTCGATTTCTTGTTTCCCGACTACGTATTCGCATTCGGCCGCCCCAGTTCTACCATCCGGGTGACAACTTCAGTTTGGCCGTTTTGTATCGAGTGAAAGTCCCTTTTCCTTTACGACCCCAAGACTCCGGTATCCGGCCGGTGGAAAGCGTTCTCAGCTCGATTGCCTCTCCCAACGGTGGGTATTCAAGCACGGTAAGACAAAGGGGAATGTATAAAAAGGCAACACAAAACGAACGCTCGTGTGGTATGGCGAAAACTATTTCGAAAAATACGACCACTTAAAATGTCCACCGTTGTCGTCGTATGGCGCATTGATGCAAGGGTGTATCATACGGTCCAGTGTATGAAATGCGTCCGTACGGAAGGTGGTCTAACGATTTGCGGTTGAAATAGGTTGACGATGGAACAGGGAGGAACGATTTGGTGGATTTATTTGCTTGCCGGTGATAAAACCACTCCTACAACCGATTGTAAACGGGGGACGTATACTGCCCGGTTGGAGCTCTAGACACAATCCGTTTTCTCCGTGTGCCTTTTCCATCCAAGTGAAAATTATTTTTATGCCTTACCTCACCGGGTTGAGTGTCTTGGGTTTCCCGTTTATGTGAGTGACATGATTTTTTAAAATAGCTCTTACCAACAATTCTTGGTGGCGTTATGATGTCCACTTCCCTTTCGTCCATTTTAGTTCCTGCATAACCATCACGCTTGATTGGCGCGATTAAACACAAACAATATCCAATCAGGTAAGTAAACAAACCGTGGCCATAAACACGTCACTGGAAAAGGCACTGCACTAAAGACTTTTGGTACCGAACCGATCTGATCCATCATTATTATCGAGGCATCATCTTGCGGGATTCGGGACGAGACATGTAAATGAACAGTTACCCGCGGCCGTAGAATAGCACTGTCATTAGCCATCAACCGTGAGGAGTTTGGAAATTGTTTCATCGCTCGTTCGCACGTTCGTGGGGTGAGCAACAAACGAGCAGAACATTCCTAGCCCTTTTTGCTCTAAAACGGTGCAGGCATGGTGGGAACCCCACACGCCTGGGCGGTGGTATCACCATGAAAATGAGGAAAACAAATCACCTAATGAACCTGATGAAGACTAATGAAAGTTGCTATCAGTTCCAATTCATAAATCTCCTCCAGAGATGACCTCACGCTTAGTCGGAAAGTTTGCCGTGCCGGAGACACTGGCCACAAGCGGAAGGCCACGTTTATCGAGACGCAACGTTGGAGGAGGGAAAAAATATGTCACGTCATTCACGGTGCTTCGCCCTCGGACGCAGCCGTAGTGTCGTTGATGTGACCATTAATCGGTGGCGTAGCTGACCGTCTACCGATTTGGAATGGAAACGTACGGGCGTGACTCCTCCCTGGCAGGAGATTAGTAGACGATGGATAGATGCATAAGGCGCTAGGGGTCAGTCGATTGACCACCGACACGGAACACAAATACACGGATCGAGTTCTGCTGAAAGGGCGGGTAGCGTCATTAGTCGAAATTCAAATAGCTGATCTTTCTCCTTCTACTCCTACGATAGACGTACTCCATCTATGGCAGGCCGCACAGAGTACACGGACCAAAAACGGACTGCTGCTAAAGTGCCTATTACGACAAAATGGAATGATAATGATCTTCACTATGTTTCTTGTTTTAAATCTTGTTGTGTGTCTTTGCAACTGTTTGTGTGTGATTGAAGAGGATATAACTTAGATGTAGAATTTTGAGGTTATGTTGAAGAATTCTCCCCGCGTGCAGTATGACCAGATACGGGTAAGCAATTACAAAGCGAACAGATATCATTGTTATGGGTTATTAAGTGTAAGTTTTAGTAATAACTTGAGATGTCAAACTTAACATCAATCGGTCAGTGTTCCCAGTCAATTCCCATACAGTGTTGAGGTTGATTTGACAGTAACCCGGATCGTATAGTAGACACCCGAGCACTTTCACCTTCCGCTCAACCGGTTTGCATAATATTTAATGCATTGCTTTCGTAACACTGTCACCTTCCTTCCAAAGCGTACGTAGCAGTGCGCTGCAGCCACGTTCGTGGTCTATGGACGACGAGGATCGTACCGAATCGTGCGATCGCAGTAAGATGGATTGAAAGATTAAGTGTCCCGAGCTTAGCAGCCGGGACATGGAGAGCGTAAATAAAGCTTACAAGAGGTGAATAAACGTGAAGGATAGGCAGCAACAAAAAAGAGACCTGTCATCACGATCACGGTACGGGCCCGTTCGGGAGAGTCCTGCCGCTAGATCGTGTGCTTTGCGATAATCGATCAACAATATAGCGCCTAATTAAAGATAGAAATTCCCTTCCCCGGCCTGTCTGTTGAATAGAGATTGGTACAGGGTGCTAGAGCGATGGAACCATCAAATATTTTATGTAATAAATTTTACCTAACATGCCCACGGTATTGTGGGGTATGCGAGGAAAAAAAAAATATTTACGATCGAACCCCTCGTGTACCGCTTGTGGTGTGCCGTTTGATGGATCTGTATTCAAATGGGAATGCTTTCATCAGCTCCACAAAAGGAATCCCGTCCCAAATGCCAGCTGGATGATGGTTGCGAACCGATGTTGATGTTGTTTCGTGTTTTGATAGCATAAACTCCGTTTTTGGTCAATCGGCAGGATAAAAATCGCAACAAAATTATAAACTCAACAGCTTCTGAATGAACGTTACGGGGACCGGTTCCCGAATCCTGACGTGCTGACGTTGTGAAATATTACCAACCCCCTTTGCGTTGTCTTTTCCAATGAACGAAGCAACGAAAACAAAAATTATGTCGCATGCAAATTCACTCTCACCTCTTTCTGTGGCAATCGCTCGTTAAAACGAGTCCCACCATCCGCGGGGCAATTCCACTAATCAGTACAACTTTCTCGCACAATCTATCGGATCGGTCGGTTGGACGGTTTCCAGCGGGGTTTCAGTTTTGCAACTGAAATGCCACCACAACCTCGTCAGTTGTCCGGCGCTTTAATAAATGCCAATCAATCAAACTACCGCAGGACAAACCCGAACCGTCCAGCATGCGCACCGTATCTGTTGTCATCGGAAACGATCACTGGTGAGCAATTAAGCTGGCGAAGGTTTGGTGAGGATCGCTCCAACCAGCCCGGTTGTTGAAACATATTTCGCTCGTTTTCAGGAATTTCTCGGGAATCTGTTTGATTGATGTTCCCCCTTCGGTCGATCTGTTTGTCCCTTTGTGGGGGATTTGTATTTTTTTTTCTTTTCTGTTGTTTTGTACAATCGATGGCAGAACCGATCCACCCGACAGCGGTTTGCACAAGGAGGATCGTTCCAACTCCGGGAGTCAGCAAAGATTGCTCATCAGCAGTAAAGATTTACGACCCGAAGGCTCTATCAAATCGCTCTTGCTTGTCGCTTTTGATGCGTGGAGTCATGTGTCATGTGGCGGTGCTTAAAATACGGTAGCTAAGAAGAATGGCATTAGATATCTAGAAGAGATGTGTCTTACTATGACCCCGAAGAAGAAGTGCTCTCATTTGTGGAACTCCGTATCTCATCACGTGTGCTTTGAAAATGCAGTCAAACTAACCCCTTTTACCGGCATGAACAGTGAGCTAACTCCTCACCACCGAAAGCTTGTTAGAACTGATCCCGTAACATAAATCAACGGTCAATGAATAAAAATCAATCGTTAGCGCAATCGCTCGGAAACACCAGAACTAGAACGTCGTGTTTTGGGGCAAACAGATTACATTCCCCACCCTGCACTGTCGGCCTGCGGCCAACATCGGTGAAAGGGTTGTACCATCGCAACACGCGGCGAAGTAACGTGCAGCCCGTCCAGAATACATAATTAACAGCGTAAAGTAATTATTTGCCCGCGCTGAGAATGAATCATCCCGGGTGTGCCGGGTCTTACCTAGGATGCTTCACGCTAGGAAAGCGATACCGTGTGGTGTGCGTGGTGGTGGTGGTGTTGGGGCAAAGTGTTCGAATGTTTTGCTCCCGCGGGCACCGTACCGCGATGGACGTCGTTACGGATGGCGGTGAAGTGATAACAGCACCAGACCGAAGAATCGTGGAACGGTTTGGAAAGTGAACCGTTTATCTTCGGGCCGGCTTCGTTATACCGGAGTCCTGCCATGAAAGTGACGATAGTCTGGCATTAAACTTTTAATTGCTTCATTTCATCTTCCCGGGGGTTTTAGTTGTTTTCCTCCCCCTGCTTTTCTTCTTTATCTCGGGCTATTCTTTCCCATCCGTGCCGGGCACAGTTGATTGTTGGTTAGAGTCAGCGTTTTTCACGGCGAAACACAAACGTCCACCATCGAATGCCACCACGATGCCCGAGCGCGTGTTGTCTTTGGAAGGTAGGTAAATTTGACATTCATTTGTAAAAACCCGGAGAATGTTTTGCCTCATTACGAGCTGTGGCCTGAAAGGTCGAGCGTTTTAATGAAATGATCGACTGATAGCTCTGGTGGGGTTTTCAGAGAGTTAACGATCCATTCTTCGAGCAACGGCAACGTGAAATGGGGAAGAGTTTTGACAAAATATTTTATTATTTATTATTCATGGTCTGGGGTTTGTGACATAGGTTGATGCTTTGTGAAATAAAATCTGTTTCCTAACAAAGAAAGGTAGGAAGAGATTGAATTATCACTCTTCGAGATGGACACACCGTTTGATCTGTAGCAAGCAAGCTTTAGTTGAAGATCGCCATATTGTTATTAACTGTTATCTAAAAAAACTGCTAATGAGTTCGCATCAGTCGTTGATACTGTTTGTGTGATATCTTCTGGTATTCATTAAAGTTCCTCTCAGTGTGAAACTGATCCACCTTTAATTTTCTAATAATATCTTAGAACTTGGAATTGTCAGCATTTCTCAGATCGTTCTACTCGATCATAATATTTTCACAATACTCTGTTCTGTCTGTAACTGTTTCTCTATAAAGAAACTTCAGTACATAAGTATTAGTTATTTAAGATTCAAAATTATTTGTCTTCCAACTCTACGGAGAGTTCAGATTTTAAATACATCGTACAGGCAGCATCCATCACACCTTAACAAATCTTCAAGAGACCAGAAAACATTTACTTTAATGCGAAACCTTCAAAATTGAATCCTCCCCAAGAGGATTACCGACGTACGGCAAATTTCACGCTTTTCTCCTTATTCGAACGATGACTCGGCTCACACGAACGATCACGCGAGAGAGAACATTTCAATCAGTCAGAGCCTTCAATCCGCAGCAAGGGGATGAAACAAAAACAAAAATGCATCATCCCCCTACAGTTCCAAAAAAGGGATCTTCCCCAGCAAACCGGGGAAAAAAGAGCAACAAAAATGATAAAGCATCGGCCAAAACATTTCCGTCCGCTGTCCGATGTCCAACTGGATGACAGCTGTTGAAATGCAATTACAAGCGACTGCATCCGCAATCCGCGGCTGCACTCGGGTCGTGCCGCGAACCATGGGCGTAGGCAAGCGTTTAATTTTATCGTTCCATTTGATGAGCACACATTGACGAAATAATCCAAAATCCCAAGGTTCGGAAACCGACCTTCCCTCCAACCGAACACCAGTTTCCGTTATTCATTTGAACGTCTTCAGAGAGAGACATTAGCTCGGTCGGTGGGGTTTCGGGATCAGGTTTGGACGAGGTTGTCTTATCATGCCGGTGTGGCATGGTTGGCACGAAATCGTACATCTCCAAAGGGAAGGACACCCGCTTTAGTCGCGGTTTCTCTTTTCAGCGTTGCGTTCGACGATGTGCCCGGAGGCTACGGTCATCACACGCCGCTGCCTGCCTGGGCGTTGATGGCTGTCAGTTGTGGTAGAAAATCCCGATCCGCAACCAAACCCCATGGCCAGTGCAGTCGGGTTTTCGTGGTCATCTCCGCGGGTCGATTTCATGTCTGCTGTCAAGCGCGCGTTGATGCACCCCGGAGACTTGCACCCCAAAATCCTTACCAACGGGTGTCCGAAAAAAGGCCCAACACAAGCGGACGGGAAGCACCGGGTAGCGGGGGTGCGAAAATCTTCACCCTGCGTGGCAGGGCGTTGAAAATGAGGCGCTGCGGTAGATTCAGCTTTAATTTTCGTCCTGTCAGAAACAAAATGGGTGCATCATGCCGCCCACCTTACGGGGGTTTCGGGCTGGCGGAAGGTTTCAACATACCGGCAAGCATAGGAATTTTGCCAAACCGAACCGCATTATAGTGCTTTATAATGCCGAATATTTCCAACGCGGTTGAAAGGGCGGTGGTAAATATTGCAGCGTGCAGCTAGTGAAAAGTGAAGCACGGAGAGGATGTAATAATCCTCACTGGAAGTAATATGCAAATAAGACAACACTCATGTTTGCTGTGAATGGCACACCGACAAATGTGGTTATGAAAAGAAGAAATAAAACCAAAAAAATAAAAACATCCCACGTTCAGCACTGACGGTGAGGATAGGGTCATTATCATAAAGTTGTTAGATATTTATCATGCATAGTAAGCGTTTTACAAGCAGTACGTTATTCGGTTGCCCCACAGCACGGGGATAAACAAATGGTACCACAACAGTGCTGAAATTGCCATGTCGCATTTGATGTCCGGTAAATCGTCATCAAAGACCTGGCCACGGTAGGAAGGAAGCGAGATTTAAGGGAAAAAGGAATAACATCCTCTATCCGTCGACAATGTCTTGGAATTAATTAAAAAAACCAAAGTCAGTTGCAAAACAATACCCACTCGAGAACTGCATGTCAATGGGCGATGCTGGACTTTGAGTACATCTTCTGCCTCGCGCTGCCTCGAATGAAGGTCCCTCTCGGAATGTCATTCGCTGCTGGGTCGCCAAAAGGTCGCTCGATAAAAGATCTTAGCCCTTGGGTGGACATGACCAACCACTAAACGCACCGTACCAAGAAGATGAAGCACAAGTAAAGAAACAAATCACTCATTTCTTCGCCATCATCCGGATGGTTCCCGTTCCAGTAACGATGGGACACACCGTTTTGTATCGACCACCATTAAACACCGTGGTGCTTCCGGAAGGGAACCCGAAACAGACGGGCGGCAACAATCGAGCGACAAGGGTTCGCTGTACAAATGTCGTAGCGAAACAGCAGCGAAAGCATCCGATTGAACTTCTGGATAGGAGGTACTCGTACGGTTACCTCGGTACATCTTGCTTCCCAACGGTGGGTACATGTTTCGTGGTGTCCCTTGTTGCGCAAACCTCCTCGGTACAATTTGAGGTATTCTGTGCCTTCCGTTTTCCTGCGGTGGCAAAACCCTTCTTGCTTTGTTCTAAAATATCTGAGAAGATTTTTTCTCTCTCGTGCGACAAAGAAACCCGATCGCCTTGCTACTCGGTTGCTTCATTTAGTGTGGCGTACTGACGAATTCTGACCAAGAAGGGTGCTTGAAACACACAACTCACCAAGGCACAGTAATCGTGTGCGTGGCTGTGTAGGTTGTAGCAAGAATTCCTGCAAAACTTTCCAAATCCAAACCCACTTCACCCGGTCCCAGTGGTCCTTGCTGTGGTCCCGATTAGCCGTTACTGTATGCGATGCTGTACGATCGCTTCTGGATGGACTTCTCCGGACTTCCATGTAAACGATAATGTGTCACCGAAACGGACAGTCTATATGTCTCGTCATGATTAATCGCTAAATCGTGGATATTTACTCAACATAATTTTACTCCCAACCCGAACCGGACACTCGCAGGGGCTGGACTCCCGTAGAATGGACCGAATGGACCGGGTTGTTTGTGTTGTTTGCTTGTTTTGGTTTCCGTTTGCTCGGCAGCGATGCAATCGCACTGATACGGTGGACTTCTTCAGCAGCACGGCCCGTCTTCATTTGGTGCAGTTTCGGTGTCTTCCCGGCCAACGTGGCTTGTTTTATCACGGTCTTGCTTTTCTTGTGTCCGATGCTGGGAGAAGAATTTGCAGCGCAATTAATCAATTGCATTGTTTAGGAACAATGCCTAGGATGCAACCTTCGAACAAGGCACGGTAATTATTCCTATTTTTATCGGCATTTACTAAACAGCGGGTTGCAAGGGTCAGATGGAAGTGGAACTGATGGGAATTGGAACCGTACACCGATGAAAGCTTGAAAATGAAAAAGGATGAATTCATGTAACAATGGCTTGTAGTTGAGTTATGGTAACAATTACTAAGAATATATGGCACAGACTAATGCCTAATTAGTGTCTTTAAATTCTTAAGTGCCAAAGTGTAAGAAATATCTTCAGAACACATTACCATTAAAGTGATGATCTTTACTTGAGCTGAATAATATTCATATTCAATTTAAATGTCGCAAGACCCTCATTCTCCAATACACCTCATGGTGGATCGGTGTGAACTGCAATCAGTCAGAACAATCGGTGAAACATCGATTCCTTTTCCAGTGCAGCACATTACTTGATTGGTTCGAGCGTGCCTTACTGGACCCGAACCTACCCAGGGAAGGATGGCATCGGAGGGTGGCTGCAACATCCACGAATTCATTTTTAACGATCATGTTTGGGTTTAAATGATCGACCATCGTGCCCAACGGTTCCCTCGCATTACCCTCCCTCGACCGGCACAGTAAACAACAACGGTCGTCAACGATTTGGCCGCGATAAAGATGAAAAAAAAAAAACAGACACCGGAACACCGTCGCCGATGGTAAAGTTTTGTGCGGTTCGGTGCCGGTGTGTTTGTTTTGTTTAGCTTTTGCTCGGTTTCTTCCCTCGCTCATTCATCCTTCGCTGTGGCCCTTTTCGCATCTCCACGCGAGGCGGTAATTGAAGGAACTGCTGTGCAGTTGTTTGGTGGATGACATTTTCGGGAACGCGCGGCTGAAAGTATTCCCGGACACTGCAACCCACGGGGTGTGTTTGGATGTCACCGCCTGGCCGCTGAAGGGGATGGGCCGGACGGATTTCGTGAGCAGAACCGGAGTCACCGTCTGACAAATTGTTTGCAGAAATGGTCGGTTGCATTTTGTCGTCCAATCGCGGATGCCCAATCGGTTTGTCCACCGCAGCAAGCTGCTACTCGTGCTTTGTAAAAACCCACGACTTTCCCGGGAGGGTTTTTGCAGGGATATGTGTGTGTGTGTTTTATTTTCTTTCCTTGCTTTTGTTGTCTTTCTGCAGTAGAAATGTGTATTTCTTATTACTCCACACTCAGCACTGATTTGCTCTTCTGCTGACGGAATCTGTGGGAGTCTGTGGCGTCACGGTGCGGAATAAGCGGGGACGGTAAGCATGAAAGCTCAGCTTCGTTACCACCGTGAAGCGTGGGACGAGTGGAGGTGCAGCTTGTGGTGAAGAAAATCCCGATTGCCCGCTGCACCTTAGGTAATGATGCCTCCGGTGGGATGGAACGGTGAGTCAAGAGCGAGATGGCCTTGCACGGCCACACGGTTGAAGCTGATAAATGGAACCGAACCGTTCCGGAACCTGGGAACGTATGGAATGTTTGATTAATTATTTTTATTGGACTCTAACGATTTGCGAGCACGGCCAAACGGTCAGCGGTTTTTATTGCCTGCGTTGACAAATTGCACGGATAAAGTCATCGAGCAAACTTCATTAGTCGTGTGTTTCAGCTAACTTCACCGACCGGCAAAGGCACGATGAGTTTGGCCGGTGCTATTAGTGCGATATAAAAAGAACATTGCTGGACGAAAGTACATTAGCGACGGGGAGGGATTGTGCTGTGTAGTTTTTTGTTTATATTCCGACAGCATTAATTGTATTTTGTGCTTTAAACTGTCAATAAGATAATTTGCTCAATTAATGCTTGATTGGTGTATTAAGAAATAATGAGACATTTTATTACATCTAAGAAAACAATCAAAACTAACAATTTTATAGTTCACATCATATATTATATTCATTTTTTTGTATTTAGACACTGTATAGTATTAATGCAGCCATTGCGCCAAAGAGTTGTAATTAAAATAAAAAATATATGAATATTCAATTCAATAGAATGTTGTGTACTTGAGAAGGTAAAGTCTTTTTATTACAAGTTAAAAAATATTCTACTTAATCGAAACGGTCTAAAAGTAAAAATATTCAGACAAACATCGTGTTAATTAAAAAAACTAACATATGATTAACTTAAGATCATTTCTAAAAATTTCCCTATCGTAATGCTTAAACAGTTAGTTTGGAACATGACATCAACGGCTTCAATAGCTCAAATCTAAGTATAATATAATTATAAAATTTCATTAATAAATAATAAAATTTCAATTAACAGTTTAAGGCAACTTTGTTAACTTAAACTTTGTGTTAAAACTTTGTTAAAGATTTGTAACACTTTATTTGATTTTCTCTATGTTAAACGATATTTTGAATAATTGTATTTAGTTGTAAACGACATGGCTTGATAAAACAGACTAAGCCAGGGTGTTGTTATTAGTCGTTATAATTTGAAATAATTTTAAATTTGTGCAATATTGTTTGCAGATGTTAGTCCAATTAGCTTAATTGCCCATCACTGATATTTTTATTCGCAAGTACTGCAAGCTGATTTTAATTAAATAAGTGTTCCTTTAGTAATTTAATTATTCCTCTTCTTTTAATAGAAACAAATGCGACTCCATTGCCTTAGGAGGGCATTGCACAATTGAATTCTTCTGCACGGAACACTGTGTACACTGATATATTATAAGCACTTTTTAAAACGACAATTGACAACCAGTTTAAGACACCACGGGTACACTTGCATCCGTATGCCGTACGTCTGTGTCCCATTAACACGCTGCAAGCCCGAACTAAGCACTTAAATTAACATATCCATTTAGCCAACCAGTGTGCCAATGGAAGTAAGCATCGACTGCGAAGGTATTAGCTTACGGATTCGCTTGTTCCAACAGCTCCAACAGTTTACTCGGTCCGGGTCGGTAAATTGGATCGTACATTCTTATCGTAGCACTGCTTTGATTTCAATGCATCTTTTCCTGCACCGGCAATGGATCGAACCATCGGCAGCATCGTGATGTTTTGTTTCTTGTTGTGCATTCCCCGGGTGCATTCCCGATGTAATTCCTCCGCATCGGTGATCGAGCGCTAGAGCAGACCGTGGCCTACCGCAAAGGTGGTATTGGTGGTGGTCATTAGCCAGACGGTCGTCCGGAGACCGATTGGATTTCACGGTCCTTCAAACCGCCGCCTGCACAGCGGACGCGTAATCGAAGTTAATAAACTTCCCACCGGCACCGGTTGCGATGCGTCGCCAATGTTGGGGCGGAATTTTTAGCATGCTCGTTCGAAGCTTCCGGAGCAGATGCGGATTCGCTCACCGGGCGCGCCTGCATGCTGTGAGAGCACCTTGAGCGCTGTAACCTTCCGTTGGCTTCCCCGGTGGGGCACTCCAATAGTCGACGGTCAGGTTGTGCGCGGCGGGTCGAGCCCGTTGTGAAGGTTGAAGCTGTACATCAACCTTCGCCGCGTAACTTGAGAATGTTCCACAAAACATACCTCCAGTCTCGTCGGAACGGAGGAAAAGGCTCACAATTTCGGGTGATGAAGATTCCCTACCCGGTCTCGAAGGTGGACTTATTTTACACGGTCCGGCAACCGTGTCTATGATTGTGCTGCGGATCGGTTTGTTTCCCGCAGCCGGGATTGATCATTCAAACCGGACCCCTGGCGCAGGGGTTCCTGCAGCTACCAGGGCGGTAAGCTCAAGCACAGCAGCTGGGAAGCCAGTCTTATAAATATGTACACGTCATGTCGTATGGGGGCATGATTTATTGAGCTATTTTCTGCACATTTTATCTCTCGGACCGGCCATCTTATCTGCAACATAGGTTTTGCGGGCACTCGAGTACGAGGGACGGCAATCACAACCGAGCGAAACAACGTAAGAACGAAACATTAGTACGGATACTCAATACTATGAGTGTCCGGTGTGTCCTTCTGTCGAGCCGTTCATAATTTACTGAATTGCTGAATAAATCCATCCGCAGTGTTCTGGTTATGTGTCGGAGATTTGTAATTACTCATCGGAACGGATTAAGTGCGCGGTGTGTTGTAGTTGCCACTGATAAGTTCGGACAGAAGCCATGCTTCAGTGGTTGCCCAAGATCAGTTACTAATTTGCCACCATCGTACAGGCACTTTTTTTTAATAACCCGTTTGAATGCGAAACCGAATACCGAATGCGCCAAGAGGTTATGCTCTAGTTTGAAAGAGAAAAAATTGCATTTAAATGAGCGCTTTTCTGTGCTTTCCATTTCCAAGCGACGCTGCTGTTCCACGACCACCCACGAGAATGTGCGCTTTAATGTTTCGTCCCCATGTGCGCGGTGGGGTTCGAAAGCATGTTCAGTTTAATTAAAACAAAGCACTGTACCGAAACCGTGGTGCACCGAAGTCGTGATTCGGAAGGATTCATTATTGTTTTTTGATTATCTTGCAGGAAGCGAAGAAACCGGCAGGACATCAGCAGCAGAAGGAAACCGTTTTGTTGTGCATGCCGTGTTTTCTCCGTGTAAGAGTCAGCTTCATCGGTTTGCAATTGTTCCCGGGTAAACATTGGGCGCACGGAAATGGCTAACAATGTTGAAATAATTAGTCACCGAGAGTGAACCAACGGGACCCGCCATTCGCTGCGGTATCATTAAAAACGCCATGTACGACGTACGGCCTGGGACAGGCAGAGTAACGGGGTGATTGATTCCGTTTAATTTGAAGCAACTGGCTTTGATCCGAACGTGCCTCGGAACGTGAGATGCAACGTGCCAATGTAAAGTGACACCGGGACCTCCACGGTACCGGATCGTTCCGGCAAATGCGAAGGACGACGACGTGGAAAACCGTTCGGGAAAATGGTAGCTCCACTGATGTACACCGTCCTATCGGTCCCGGTGGGATGCGATACAAACCGGCGGGACTGGATACGCGAAGCTAGAAGGTGACAGTGGAATCAGTGTTGTCTCTTAATTAGCATAGGTTTAAGTTCGTCGCTAGTTCCGCGACACAGCCAAGAAGTCTCGAATGGTTTCGATGGAACTAACTGGTGCAAGTAATAATGATATTTATTGCCACTGACAGGAGCAGTACGAGCACGACGGGCCACAGTTCTGACCTGTAGATTCCTCGGTGGACGTGAAGCTGCTAAGCTGATAGCGCCCACCCTTCCCCCTAGCACGGCGGGAGGCCCTTAACGCGGGCTCCAGGAATTCATTTATTCTCATTTGCTAAAGCTTAAGTAAGCCCCCGTCCGACATCAACCGATAGGAGAGTGCAGTCAAGAATACATACACAAGAAATCACAACCTGCCGGTACTCGATCATTTCGGTGTCGGCAAAGCGCTTTGTCGCTAGGTGGTATGCTTGAACTACCACCCTTTCGTCGGTGTAACGTGTGCTGCTGTGTGAGAAGAGAAGCATAAGAAAACGAGCACACTCAATGTCGACCCCGGCGAGATAATGAGATTATGTTCTGCGGACGGAGAAGCGTAACAGACCATTAAAAGTACAGGCATAGTCCTTTCGGTAAGTTGTGTGGTGACCTGTGCGGTAGTAAGACACCGAAGACATGCAATCTTGGCAGGGTAAGGTGAGTGAGCCAGAAATTAAAAGCACATTTACAACGGCATCCTGCAGCAGTAGGGTTGGAGTACGTGTGGTGGAGCAGATCAATTCTTCTACGATTGACAATATTAAAATGGAATTATTGTAGAACAAGCGGGATGGTATTTACAGATCATGGACGGATCCAGGCTACTACTGGTGCACGTGCATTTATGTTGCATAGGTGCTCAGGCACGTCTGGGCAAAGAAGGAGAGATGTTTAAGAAGTCGTTTAGCGAGCGGAGTGAAGCTAACTGTGGTAGTTGTTCGATTAAATAGTTGCGCTTTCGTAGTTGTGGATGTGGAAAAGGAAATCCACCAAGAGGTTTAAAGTATTTCGAGCGTAATAAGAACAGGTTAGTTTAAAGTTGAGATGGAAACGTTGGAGTAGGAATACAATTTCTTTTCTACATTTTTATAGACGAGAATATATTTTAAACCACGCAAGCAAATGACTTACTTAGAAACGTTTCACCTTCACCGGGCCAGTAATTGCAGTTATCGGATCCCAGTCTGTAAGGTCGTTAAGAATTATCGCACATGTAATGCACTATTTCTTTGAGACTAACGAGACCGCGCATTTCCCAAGGCACCCCGTAACAGACCCCACGATACGATGCAGTGTGCATGTGCATCCCATCTGCCATTTACCACGCAATGTAACTGCACACACCAGCCCAAGCGCGCGTACACACAAACATCGCTATTGGTACTTCGATTGGGAGTACGATTGGAGTCTAAGACGAAGCTTGCCGTACGAAGAATGATAATGGCCTTTCCCTCCAGGGATGTGGATGGGGCTGGAGTCGAAGCCTTAACGCATCGCCATCGTGTGATCTTTGTTTGCGTCGTCGTCGAATAGTGCAACGCGCGACAAATGGATGTGTAACCCCCTCAACCCCGCCCTAAACCGGGGTGTCTCGAAAGAGGGAGTTTGATTTCGCCTCCTTATGCACCCCGTTGCCCGCTCAACTCGATGAGTGTAGATCCTTTTTATTCTCACACTTTCTTGAAGGTGGCCGATTTTTCTGCCACATCGGTATGCAAGCGATGGTACTTTATGCGATACACTCACAGGCGTACTGATTTGCCACCACCCCCTTTCGAAGACTGGGGTGGCCTGTTGACATTTCGTTCAAGCCAGTACAGTAGCGTTCGTTCCCTTCCTGTTACATTTTTGTGTACCGTGCAGGCAATCGCTTTACATGCTTGCATCGGAACATTGTGTTACTGTATCAAACCCATCAATACCACCCATCGGTAGTAGTACAGCATCAAACACACACGCACACAGCGCACAATGGCACTTGCAGCGCCGAAAGCACGCGGAATGGAATTTAAATTAAATTTGCAACTCGCGCAACCGAACTGACAGCGCGAACAAAGCGGATCAATAAATTTTGGCACTTCCTCCCGGATTGAATGCACCGAAGGGGATTATGTACCATTTTCAACCTGATGGTTCAGCGTTGTTTTGTTTTCTGTGTGTGTGTATAAGTGTTGTTTTTTATCCGTGTGGTTGCATTTTCTTCCGTTGCCGTGCCGAACGGCACGGGATGGGAAAGTGGTTGTGTATTTATTTTCCCTTTTTTTTGCGTATTTTTGTTGTTTGGTGCCCGCTACGGAAGCTGTTGCAATTCCAAAATACCGATGATTGCGCTATCGACGGGTTTATTGGTTCTGTGGTTCGCGTACGGTAGTAATAGTGCCTCTTGATTTAATTGGATGGACATGACATTCGGTGGTGGCGGTGAAGCTCTATCCATTCATTGTAGTGAGCGAGCTGTATGGGAAAATAATGTTCATTAATTTTGTTTATTTCTTTTTGGAGGATGAACATTAACGGCTATGCCGTTCTGCGCGGAACGGCTTGTGAAGTGTAGCTTTTGTTTTGCATATTTCATTTTTCTTTCTATTGCACGTAGAAGTACCGCTTCACGATATGGCGAATACCGTTGATGGAATTAAAGAAAAAACAACTGCTTTAATTTAATATTTGAAGTTCCTGCCAGAATATAGGCAAAATCTTATTTCAGCTGAGATAAATTGTTTTTACTTAGCAATTATTCATTAAGAATTTTGATAGGAAAATGCAAATTTCAACAAAATTTTTACAACTAAATAACAAAAAAAAAAAAGGAAGTTTTGATCGTAGAGAGCAATATAAATTGAATAACTAATAATACGAAGCATTTATGCTACTTCAGTGTGTAGAACTACCCTTTTGTTTCACAATAGTGCACTATTTTCACACAAAGAGTATCGATTGAAAGGCAAGCAACAGCATTAATTGTGATTGAAATAAAATTATTCAGCTGCGCATGCAGCGTTTCCTTTCTGCAACGGTTGCGCTCCGAAGAGATTCGCCTATTCCGGCTGGAATGCAACGATGGTTCCCATCCGCACAACAAACACACGGCACAGTTCTCAAGACACGGTCCAAGAATAAGGAATCTAATGGTGGCGCAGTTCGGTGAAAAGGAATGGGAAAACGGTTTGTCCTATTAAGCAAATGCACCGGTGCCCCTATTTCACCGGTGCAAGGTGTTGCCGGGCTGTGTACGTATTACACCGGCCCAGCCAGAGCATCGTCAACCCGTCAGCATGTGGAGCATGTGTGTTGTTGCTTCCGTATTGCTACCGGGTGCACTTTACAATCAACTTGCAACCTGCTCGATCCAGCGATGACGATAGCCGATGGCAGGCAGGAGACCCCCGAACAAGCACGACGACGTCGGACGATAAAACCAACGGCAACTGACACCTCGAATGCAGTTTCGTTCCATTCAATTCAATTCAATTATGGAGAATTTATAATGCAAACTGTTTATTCGGGCCGGTTCCCCGACCGGCCTGACCCCTGGCACAACTTTGCGCAACCCCTTTCGCGCACCATTGCACCATTAGTTGAGCTGCTTGTGCAACAACGCCACTTGCCTTGTTGGGTGAAAACAACCCCCCGTGCGTCCGCAGCCCCATTTCAGCGAAACAAAACATGCATTAAGTAAATCGAAATGGTACTCCGCAGCCTGACGCAACGCTGGTGAGGAGCCTTTTTCTCAGGCGCTCACGGTACAGTTTTGTGCTGCCAGTTTCGGATAGTTTTCGGAGCACGGAGAACTCGTTGCATTGATTTGCTGGTGTGATAACCGTACGCCGGGAGTCCGCTGGCCAATCGTAAGCGGCAACGGAATAAAATTAATCAACTAAAAACGCACCCCAGCAGCGATGGGACAATCTTTTTCGAGCCATATCCTGCCAAGCACTCAAAACTGGCGAAACCCGATAAGAACAGCAGTTCTTTGATAATTGCCCCGGTACGATGTTTCATTTCTTTTGGCGCACCCAATCCAATTCGGTTGCGATCCTTTGCCCGTGCTGGCGTAGCTGCGATAGCTTTAAATGGTGGACAAACGAAACGGGACGGTACCGTTGCTGGCTTTTATGCGGGTGACTTCCAATCCTAAAAAGGGGTTTACTATTGACTCAGCATTCGTTGCTGCAATCATCCCTGTTTCCTTCATCCGGTGTGTGCGTGTGTGTGTGCCCCATCTTTTCCACGTTTCATCTCCAAAGCACACGGCCACATTCGAGGCGTAGGTCACAACCCCGGTGCACTCGACCTCCGGTCGTGGGATCTTGCGCTTATCTAAACGTTTGTACAATTTTCGCTTTAATTTGCAGCGAAACTATTTTAATCAATTTAATCTCGTCAACTAAAGCGGATCGCAAATCGTCCGATCGCAAGCCCAGGACGAAAGCATAAAAAAAAGGAGAACACAGTGCAAAAACAAACGGAACGAAGCGAAAGCAAACGTTGCACATCGATGCACACTGATACCTGCACCGTGCGCTGCAACCATGGCACGATGTGCATTCCCGCTGGTCCGGTAGAAACGGTCGAATGAGTCAAGCGTACAAAAAATCGAAAACAACATGTAGAACTTCAGCTTTGCACAATTGGTTGAAAATTAATTGATTTCCTTTTTCGTACGACGTTCGAGCGATGGTGAAAAATTAAATTTTGTAATTAAAACAATCATTGCAGCGGTAAATGTTGTCCCGGTGTCGATGCACGTGCAGCTGATTTTATTAGCTGCATCAATCAGTATCGCACGGTGGAAGCAGGGGATGGGCAAGATGGTCGTGCGTCCTGAACCAAACGGATCGGATAAAGATGCTTCGTTTCACAAATCGAGCAACTAATGTTTGCTAACTAGCGAATTTTGGCGAGAATTACTGTAAAGCTTACTAATGAAGCCTTGCAAGAAGAAATGTGCTAGCTTTCAATTTGTTTTGTAGCTGTAAAATAATAAAAATGTATTCAGTGCCTTCTTGTTACGACAGTTTTGACAAGCGCATTACATACATTTCGGCGTTTTTGAGGCAGATTTACCTTTTTAAAGTTTTTGATACCATTTTCCGCAAAGTATGCAGTTAGTTAAATAATTTTTTCTTGATCATAGAACGCAAATGAATTTTTGTTTCACTTAAGACACTTTTCCACGAAAACCATATAAAGTGGTTAGATTATGATTAAAATAAATATTTTAAAGTATGTTTATAACCCATTGCAATTCAATTAAAGTAATTCTTGAAATTTTAGAAAGATTTCCATATTGTAACTTGGGTCAAGCATCCGTTTTAAAGGTCGAGCAGTAACATTCGACCATTCCGACTGATCGAACCCATCAATTATATAAGTCCAAATTTCCTTTTCCACTCAAAAAGTTGAGGACCGAGCCCATCCCCACTCCCGGCCGCTGATATCCTTCACCGAAGAGTGTTTTCGTGTTTCATTTGCATGAACAGGATCCATTTCTTGAACAGCTCACATCAAAGATGATGTACGGTGGTATTTTCTTCACACTCTTCACTTTCCCACCATGCCGTTCCGCGATCCTCTCGACACGATAGTACTGACGGCTGTCATGTTTTGCCAACGTTCCGACATCGTCTTGCACTCTTCATCAGCACCAGTAGAAACTTTTTGACAAAGAAAATCCCCCCCTCCCCCCACTCGCTTAGAATCTCCCTCACCGCCTCCCCAAAACCTCGGTTCGGTTGTTTTCTTTGGCCGGGATTCATCTGCAAGCTTCGTTCAATTTGGAGAACTAGCCCGGTACCCGGTACCCGGCACTGTCACGTCCCCGGGAAAGCTTGGGTACTATCTCGTTGCGTTTTACAGCAGACTAAACTTTTGTTCTAGGCGAGTGTGTCGGGTTTGGTTCGGCCGCTTTTACTTGGCTGTGTGGTAAGGAAACATCGGGGCCAGTGTTGACTTCACAAGAAGAACAAGAAGCCCATGTTCTCGGTGGTAGTAATATTACACGTTTGCTGCACAACTACACACCATACATTGGGCCAGGGCCGGATGAAATGGACCCCTAACCCAACTAGGGGTTCCACAGAATCCTGCTGTGACCGCTTCAGAACAGGGGTTTCCGTTTTTGGTACGCAATGGTATTGTTTGTGGAATGGAACGTTTGCTCATTTTGGGGCGAAAGAACATCGGCGTTAGTTGTAGGGCATACACAACCTAGCTACCGAGTTCCGCCATTCGGGGACGATGGGATCTCATGTTGGTAAACTAATAATGAAATGAGTTGTGTTTTTCCCGTGTATTGGGATGGTAGCCTTCAGCAGATGGAGGATGATCCGTTGGGTAAAGCCAGGAGTTTTAGGCTTTTTCTATCATTCCCCGGAAACACTTCCCGAATTATGAGAAAAATAGTTCTCTTGGTTCAAATATGCGTATTTATACAGTTTTGAGGAAATTTGTTTAAAAATTAATACGGTTAGACTATGAAGAATTGCAATACATTTCCAACAACTTTTGGAATTTGCTTTTAAATCGACTTACATAGGTTCCTTCTTAACAGGATAACACCATTATCCAGAAGGACCCTATGTCTCGTTCAAAAAAAACGGAAAGGGCATCGATACGAGGAAACTAATAACATTATTGAGATTATACTTCTAATGTATGCATATTAAAACATTGCAAGTACTGTATGCGATAGGATACGTCTCCGCTTCTTTACGATGCCTATCGCTAAAGGGACAGATACATCGGGTTGGAAGGAGATCACTTGGTCTAGGTTTTCTTGGGGTTCACTGATAACAAAAGATAATGATTAAATTTTAAACCTAACAAAAGAGGCAATCCTCCAGGATCTGTCGTGCGACGATGCCAAACAGAGGGCAAAAATAAAAGAGATAGTGGATGTACTGGATAAAAGCCCTCGTAAGTGCACGGTACGGGCAATGGTGTATGGTCGCGCATAAAGCATCCTGCATGTAGTCGGGTGAAATTAGGACTTCCATTAGAGTCGGTTCGAGCAGGAATAAATAGCTCAGTAAGGTGCAAGAATCTGGGTTTTCCCAGAAGCTTAGAACCCCCATTTCTGGTGGGCGTTTAGAAGTGGAGTGCAATGCTGAAAGTTACACGTTGTAATTAGATGGAAATTGCGTCTGAAGAAGACCTGCATTGGTTCGGTTTCGCCCGAATGGTGATGGTCGGCTGCAGTGGATTACTGTGGATGGAATATGAAACTGAGCTTACCAGGGCAAGGATGAAACCGAGCTCCGGTGCTTCCAGCTCGGTAAAGCTTTTAATTGGATGTGCGCAAGCAACAATGCTATTTATGCACATCCACTTGCACACGGCACTAAAGAGACGGTTGGTATGGGCTGTCGGTGTAATAGGATGGTTTCATTTTCACGTCTAAAACATCGCCATAACTTCTAACAGTGTTATCAGCGAACGATTTTTGGTGTGCCGAATGTTCATGCAGTGCCGTACCAATTAAAATGCTCCTTGCAGCGCATCATTTCTCAACCGCAATCGTTTGATTTGCGTTCGGTTTGGGCAGACAAACATAAATAATCTTTAAGCGAACAGTCCGCGCGAACAGCGGCACACTGATCAGTACTTTTTTGTGTGGAATTGTAAGAGATAAACACACACCCAACCGTACCGCGATGTCCTGCACCTTCGCTCGATTGGGGAAAAGCGCAACTTTTATGCTTCTGATTGGCGCACGGTCCGCGAACGTGGTCCCCCGTGGCTAGACGGTAATTTAGGCGCTACCCCGAGAATCGAACTGTTGAAACGCACCACAAAACCAACCTCAGCAGGAACCTCACCGAAAGGGAAAAAAAGAAACAAATCGAGAAAACGCTGCCAATAATAAGGGGATTTGGGGGCTAAGATAAATTTTGGTGCGTCGCGCCAAAAGCTGCGAATGCAAAAATTGATAATTTGACAATTGTATTCTTCACGGTTTGACCAAGGGTGGAGGGTGGCAGAACCCAGACCCTTAGGAATGTGCATAAACGAGCAGTGGACGGTGTCGTTTGTTTGTTTTGTTCGCTGGCACCGGCATGCACCGTCCCACCGTTTTGTTGTGTGCATTTCATCGGGTGTGATATCAAATTTTAATTTATGGACTTTTTTTGCTTCGGTGATTTGCAAAAGTAAGAGCAACGCGAACAAAAAAACCGCCCTCTGTTGTAGCAGGGGTGGCTCTTTTTTTCCCGCAATCAGACAGCCACGAAAAAGCCTGGTTGCGCTTGCAGCTAAAACGGGCTAAATTAAACCGAAGGAAACAGTGGAATAAAATGCAATCATTGGTTTTGTGGTGGAAGCTAACAGGATAAAATTACACACGGTATAAATCAGTCGTTGTCCGTGTCGTCGTCTGGCAACGATAATTATGGCTCCGAGGGGGTAGAATGGGCCAGCGCCGTCGTCTTCGCGGGGCTGATCGAACGGGTGGTTCGGTTTACGGTGGGTTGATGTGGTGGGTGCGTTTGCGTGTGATAAAGCAAATAAATAAAACAAAAACAAACGCGTTTGAATAATACACCCGATGAAAGTCCCGATGAAAGGACGGCGCATGGTGGTTTAGCGAGACGTGAGTGAAATAAATATTCAAGCAGCGAGATTATCTACTACATGTACTGTGATTTTTACCAATTTAGCTCTCCGGTATATTAGTCGAACAATGATGGTTGACGCGTTGTTTGAAAACATTAAAGCATCTGTAAATAATGCAGTGCCAATCGTACTTTCACACTCACTGACTCACATAAAACGTGCGCAGCAAACAACAAAGTGTAACTTTTGCATAACACTGTAAGCGGTACGACTGGTGCAATGTCAATCATCAGGGCAAACATTTCCACTGGCAGGCAGTTTACACTTAGTCACTAGTCTAAAATTAATTCCAACCTCCCTTGTTTTGATGTAAAAGTATCCGATGATAGAAATGACAACCGTGCGTAGCTTTAATGTTGTTCCACTGTGCTGGGGGACATCCCCGGCAACAAAGTCTCTCCGTAATGTTTATCGAGTTTAGCTTAAGTTGTATTCAACGTTAGCTTTTTTGGATAACTTTTCGAACAAGAACTTATTAGACGACTAGTCTCCTAAGTGATATTTAGTGACCCATTATCAGAGATTTGCCAAAAGAGAGCTATTTTTATGGTCTTTGTACTTGTCAGATATACTTAATCAAATTTTGACACATCCTAGTTCAGACACTTGATGACACAGTCGTACCAAACGAACTATATAATTTTGAAATCTTAGGAAATGTAGGTCTGAGAAGTGGCACCGGGAAGATGTTACACAATTTTACTGCAATTGAGATGAGGAGAAGAGCATTTGTTCTTACTCTAAAATTGATTAAATGGCCAGGCTCGTAAGCGACCGATATCCATGATCTGATAGATCCCAAAAAGAGCAATGTACATTTATAAGGTAGATAATTCTGCTGCCCAACATGCATAGTCTTCAAACTAGTAGGGCATACTAAACACTACATCTAGAAGCAGACATATCCTAGATGACACTGTTGAACCAAGAGCACTAAATAACTTTGAATTATGTGGTGTTATTTTTAATGCTGAATTGCAAATATTATAAAATATGCTGCTGGAATGTGGCACTGAGAAAATGTTGAATAACTGCAAGGTGACTCTATTCCGCCGCAATTAAAATGAAATATATTAGCATGTATAATTTTTTTCCCGCTTTAGTCCTTCTTTGTTAGCTCAAAGAACGCGCCGTGTATGTGATTGCAGATGAAACGTCACAGAATTCGTCCATGCCGGCATCCCATTTGAAAATGGCTCAAAAACCTGTCATAAAATATGAATGAGCCGGGCGAGCAAACTCTTTTCATCGTCGATTCCGCACATCTTATACTCGCACATGGCTTTGATTTACTCTAAATTAAGCCGCATACTGTCTGTTCTGCAGCGAATTCGTTTGTTCTGTGCTGTTTGAAGGATTTCTGTCCTTCTGCAAGCCCCGCGTTTCAGCGGCACCGTCTTTAATGCCCTAGAATGGTGTCCTGGGGAAGCAAGAGGAGATTTGGGAGGGAATTTTCAGCGCCGAAACCTAATACCGAACCAGATGAAGCGCGTTTTCTTAATGAGTAAACTGCAAGTCAAAGCGGAATGGCGCCACATATGTTGGGAATGCTCGCATGTAATTTAGCATCATTGCTAACCCCTTTTCGTGGGTGATGAAAGAGTTTAATTATACTTGTGCTATATCGTTGGCTCCATTTGGACGAGCTGCATTCAACACGGTAGCGAAACGAAATATTTAAAGGAGCAACATAAAAAAAAGGAATGCTATTCTTTCGCAGAAGAAAAACCTCGGATAGAATGTCTCCATTTAAGGAGTGCGGGCCGGTTTATAGAACGAGCAAGCAAATGCTATGTTTGATTGAATAAACGAACCGAAGATAAAGCAGTTCCCGATCGTGTGATACGGCTGTTGCAACTGCACCCACTGCACTCATCTACATAAACTGTGACATTTCATAGTTTTTATGCAAATCCGAGTGGCTCGCTTATGCTGATGGATGACGAATGTGCATCCCCGGTGCATTGTATTTGCATGTCCAATGGCCTTCGATGTCACCGTTGTCGTCGTCGTCGTCGTCAGTACCTAGCGGTGAGATGGTGGATATGCATCTGAGTACAAATCGCCAGTCAGTGATGACGCTGACAGGCACAGGAATTGTGACATTGAGGAAACATATCCGATGCTATTCTGGGATCCTAATGCACAACCGCACCAGGAGGGAATAATCTTTTCGATTGGATCTTGCATACGATATTGGCCAATATCATTCCACCCGTGTGAGTGCCCCTTATTTTGTGCCCATACTCAAATCCACCGGGCGGAATCTGTGGCGGTAAGATTTATTGGTCCATTTCGGGGATTTCAGGGTTTGACCCCAGGGCCGGGTTGGTGTTTTATATTTCTGTTAACCATTTATTTTGCACAGCCGGGAATGATTTGGGAGGCAAATGAAAAACATAACCAAACATACAACACCAAAAAAAAAAAAAACACCAGTAACAGCTCAATAGCGGGTGTTTAAACAAACATTAAGAGTGTTTTACGGGTTTTCGATTTGAGTGTAGATCCTATCCTGGATAGTGAACTGTAAGTTTATTCGAGGCAATAAATGTTTCTTCTTTTTTTTTCGTTCCTCGCTGCCCCCTCGTTTATTGGGCTGTTTGGCTAACGATCGTATTACTCCAGCTGGACGAGATAAAACCGTGAAAATTGAGCTGTGGGAGTGAGCATTTGCCGAATGTCGACTCCTCTCGAATGGCGCCTCCACGCCTTCGAAAAGGTGGTTCAAGTTTACTACCACGGCTAACCCATCCGGACGGCATCCGTCCGTGGCTTCGGAATCGGTGGGTAAAACTTCAATTAAGCACCCAAGGTTTGTTTTTGGTCCAGCTGGAAGGTGTAATCGGCCCCGTAGGCTTCCTTTCGCGAATATCCTGCCACCATTGGCCGACTGGTGGTGGTGCTGATGTTCGATCGCCCTTGCCCGGTTGTGGGTTGTCCATGAATGAATTATGTTGCGTTTGTGCGTCTGTGGTGACTGTGAGAAATGACTGTTTGCAGAGAAGCTCGACCACGCTGGTAGGTGCGTGTAAGCATCCGCTCGTGTTCGTGTGGGAAGAAAGTGATCATGTTCGTCCTTTAGGTATGTACAAGTGGAGTTGCAGAGAAGAAAAAAACCCCCATCCCAACGATCGTAGACTACGATTTTGAGAGGGAGTTGGTGAAGAGTTGAAGGGATGGGAGCATTATTTATTACCTTTATTGATTCTTATGTTCATTTAACTTTATCATTTCAATTTTGATCACTACGGTTGGGATTATTTCTTTTATTCGCTTTATGCCTACAAGACGGCATTCTTCCGTTTGTTCTTCTCTATGGCCGCCCGTCCTGACATGGCCTAGGGCGTTTTAATCCGAATCGAAGTATGGGCACCTCGGTTAAGGGTTAGTGCAGAGAGCGTGTGCGCACACGCGGGTGATGTTATTTCCCTTTGCATTCCCGGTGCATTTTGCAAGAGAACCGCGAAAGACCACAGCGTTGCAGATCACATGCAAAACGACACACGAAAAGACAATCATTAAAGCCTCGTGCTACTCCCGCCAAGCATGTCTGGTCGTAAAGTCCGCCGTGCACTATCTAAAGCGTCTGCATAATGCATCGCTGCTTTGATGTGCCTAGCTGCAGCGTCCCAGGGTCCTACAATTAATTTATCACGGCGAGCTAATTACAAGCCGTGCTGCATATGACGTGTGCTCTCACCCTGCCCGCTCTGATGAAGATGTGACTTTTTATCGAATGCTGCTGCTGCTGCTGCTGCTGTGTTCATCCATCAGAGTTGGTAAGATAATCGTGAGGTCGCTTGTGAGAGTGTATATTTATGTACACGGAGAACGGTAAACAACGACTTCTAGGAGTTGGAGGAACAAATTCCATCCGCCAAGATGTAGTCACAATGGGCCGGAATGACACTCGAGCTCATTTTTGATTGTGGCCACGAAGACATAATTGAAACGTCATCAGAAGCCACATTAATTAATGATGGTGAGCTGATAAATTATAAATCGCACTATAATAGATTGAAATGTACGAATGTTGGAAGAGGAAGGACTATGGGCTGACAGCTTCCGAGATAGGTTGATGTGTTGTGCAAATTAAGTAGTAATGAATGGTACCCTGGTGCAATTATTGCTTACAGGAATGGCGATTTAACCATATTAGTATCTTTTGTTTTGTAGAAGAAAGCATCTTACAGAGAGTGTCTGGAAAATCCTAAATCTTCTTAAAACTGACTGTTGTCGTGAATCGATTTCAATAGATAAAACCAATCAGATATTTTAAACGTGTGATGTAGGTGTGAACAAAGATGACCTGCTTTAGATATACATCCGGCGCACCACTTCCGTTTGAATGAAACCTAAAAAAAATCCGTCCATCAAACCAAATAAACCACAAGCAAGCTCAAATTCCTTTCCAAATTTGACTATCGATACATCAATCGCCACAAAATCCACGGTACTACGATCAAACGAATGCAGTTTTGCCTTCCAACTCATCGAGCTGATTTCGAAGAAAATGTCCAACAGTTGGGTGGACCAGCGAGAAGTCGGACCAGACGAAGAAAAAAGAAACAAAGTCTAACCCACCTTCTGTTACTTATAAATCACCGAACGAGATATTTCACTGCCTCCCGAAATGGAGACCGATGTGTCGTAAAAATAAACTATTTTTCCAAAAAAAAAAACAACAAAACTCACCACAGACAACGGGGGCAGAAGAAAATCATACGCAACCAGAACGAGGCCCACGCTATGATGCTTTTATAAAAATCATCAACCAGAGTTTGCGGTGTGGATGGATGATTCTTTGATATATTTTTTCTCCGTCGTTCTGCAGGCCCTTCAATTCACACCACTGCATGATATGGCGCGGCCCCGTTTTTTATGTGAGATTTTTAGAGACCATTCCAATATTTTTGATTGCATTTTTGAAGTCTTTGTCTGTGGTGGAATTTCTCTCTCGCTTTGGAAAAAAATGTGCCCAGGCACCCCCAACGGCAGATCCAACAATATTGCGCTTCTCGTGTGTTGTTTGCTGACGACTGGGGAGTTCATTCTGTGAGATGCTCGTGGTGGTACGGGAAGGGAACCGACACGGAACGGGAAACATGTGCTCGGCAGCGGTTAAACATGTCATAAATAATTAGTCCTTAATTTGTTGATATCTTTTGGCCCCGGGCGGAAATCTATCCGCGCCAATTGTCACCGGGTTATGCAGGGATGGCTGGGATGGTGCGAGAGACTATTTCTTTCATCATATCCAAACACCAGGGTCGGAAAATTCCTTTTCATTATGTGACTGAGCGCAGGCCGGATTAGGTGACGATGGTATGGTCGCGTCACGATGACAGATGTCACCGGTAAGTAAGATAGGGCGGCGGTGTTGGTGGAGTAGTGTGCAAGCTAATTTTAAGAAATTGGCCGATTTCAACGGTACGTCTTTAGTGTCGCTTTCGCGCGTCTTCAATTAATCTGATTTCGGATGCCTGTCTGACTGTCGGTCGGTTGTCTCATCGGCAGTGTGTAATGTGACAACTTAATTTCATATACCGCGTGCTACGGGACGAAGATACACACATGTGCGCCGGGTTCGCACGCAATGTCACTGGGAAAGAGCTCTCTGTATCTTTTTCACTGTAAAACATAATTTACCTCTTTTGAGTACCCATTTGGAGATATTGCCATATGAATGATCATTATGACACAAAGTGAATGTCAATGTTTGCACACTCCACCAGACCATTGCGTCCTTAAACATTCGACAATTCCACTACCGTGCGGAAGATTTAGTAACATCAACGTATCGACTCCTCTGCAAGATCATGTTCAAATTAATGCATTCCGTGACATGCTGTCAAACGAACACCGCACCAATAATCCCGCCACTGTCATGTAGCTGACAGTCCTGAACTATAAATGCTTTTAAAGTCCCTTTACACGTTGTGCGCTTATCTATCTACGTCAGCCGGTGCTTCATGTCATAGAGGGTTTTCCCGGCCCCGGCCATTCCGGTGGTCTAAATAATGCCACAACATTAGGGCAAAACATTGGATCATGATTTCCATCCGGATGCGTCAAATAAGCCTTTCAATATTTCCTAAAACGCTAAAGACACAGGAAGAGAGAAAAGGAGAGAATAAAAACGATACACGAGTGACGATTTACTACTGACAATCGCCTGTCAACATCCGGTTGATGGATTCGAGATGAAACGAGACCCAGGAGGTCACCTCCGGTTTTGGGTAGTGGTTGTGGGAAAATTGGGAAAAACGTTTCCCCGATACTGTCTCGCATCCGGTTCGCTCGAATGTCGATGAAAAGTGATATTTTACCTTCAAGCGGGTGTTGTGTACGGTAGCAATCCTTCCGCTGATCGTTTAACGCTCCATAAGGACACACATTATGGAGTTGGTTCAGTGTGGTTTGTTTTTTTTTTTTATACGGTAAGGCACATAAATTCTTATTATGGTGACAGTGGTAAAGTATCAAATTGTTTATCTCTTCTTTATTATCTCAACTGTAATGGGGGAGTTCCGTTTTCCTTTTTGTCGTTGCTGTGCCCCCAATGGGATGACACATGTGTTTAAAGAAGAGAAAAATTAATTCCTTACGTTGTGCAACGGTTGTGTGTGTCACACAATGAAGGGACCCAAAAACAGCTGAGATAAAAAAAAGGGAGTCGACGTTCTTTATAGAATGTTTTTAAATGATTTTCTTCGCTTCTTAAAAAATAAACATATAAATCATAGCGCACTGCCAATATAGATCATATACAACGTGAGGCGGATGTTTTTGATTTTTCTCTTGGAAATAAAAGCAGAATAAAAAAGGCAGACACACACACTCACTTACGGTTCACATTAACACACCCCTCTTGCTTCTGGCTTCCTGTTTGTGGGCGACATTTTCTCGGCCAGCTTCCGAGATTTTCATTGGTGTTGAAAGTGTACATGGTACTAGGCGGGCACGATGCACGAGCACCGGTCGTAGTTATTTATGACTTCTGAAAGGGTTTTCCACGAGTGTTTAAGCTGTGATTTTTCCCTGCTCCGTTCAGTGGCTGCGTGGATGTGTCCGCATGCGTGTGTATTTTTCTCCTTATTGCCATCCTCGCTTACATCGCCCGTCTCCTAGTCGTGTTAGTGTTTTATTGCCCGTACGTCTCCGCGGCTACGAGGGAAAACTTTGATGTGGGTTGAAGGTGACTTATTGCGTTCCGACGAACCCGAACACATCATAATTATCCTACCGCCGCCAAACTGTAGAGCGCACCCGTTTGCATCGGGTACGCCAGCGTGCCCCAATCATAAGGCACAGAATTCATTAAAAACAAATTAAAAGTATCATTTTTCATGCAATTTGTTTTTCGGTTTTGTGTCACGATGCTGTGACTGCCACGCTGCGTGGTGAATGGGCGAGAGAATGAAGATGGGTTGATTTATATGCTGCTGACCTAATGTACGCATGGTTGCGCTGGAGCAAATGCTACCAGGCTTCGAAACTCCATCCTAGAGCAATAGAACCCGCCACAAATTTGCCCGCTCCATCATAACTGCCCCAAATGATGTGTGATGCATACGGGGGGAGGCGTTTGAGTAATTATTTCACTAGCGTCATCATTTTTTTTTTTCAATTTGGCAGTACTCACCGCAGCAAGACATCAGCCCTTTTTTGCCTATTCACGAATCGATAGCGTGCAAAACCAGACGGGAAAGGATAATTATGTTCGGTGCATAAATTTTACATCAAACAGCCCGGCATGCAGATGCGTAACCGTCCGTGCAGTAAATTCGGCGAAACGTCAGTATGGAATCAAATTACGTCCAATTACTTCATATACTTCCTGTAGGCAACCTTTTAACCGAACAGTGCTCAATGAATATTTTCGGGTAAATTCGTTACCAACAAACTCCCGGTTCGTTATGTATCACTTCACCGCCAGAGGGCGCAAGCGCGCTAGCATGTGTTCCGCATTGTTGCTTACCAGCTCTGCTTTGTAGCGTTCTTTACGATCACCGGTTAACCCTTTGCGTTTGACCTCAATTATTGCTTTGAAAAACAATTGAGCCTTTAAGCGTCAGCCTCTCACGCACCATGGCGAAGAATGCCACAGAACACGGGTGAAACTGAGTGTCATCGGCCAACAAAATAAGGGGGGGAAACACAGATGAAATATGACGTCCAGTAACGAAACTGTGGCCTTCAGGTAATACATTTTCCGCATCTCCGTCCGTACCTTTTCAACCGCTACGAGAATGTAATGATAAATTAAAAAGTGGGAGAAATGGAGAGACTCGCAATAACGCTTCGACAACAACGTGAAACAATTCCAAACCGAAAAGTATAACCCCCACCACCGAAATATCAGCTCGTTTTCTTTTGTTCCCGGCAAAGGAAACGGCAACAAGTAATGAATTGAAAATTTTCCGCCCCAAGTACCAAAAAAAAAAAAATGCAGCCGACCGATTGGGGGGGAAGGTTTTGCAATCGTTTGGGCAATCGCTTTATTTCTTATTCCATTTTGCTGTGGCCGGTTTCGGGCGATAGTTTTGAGGCAGGAGGGCGGTTTTGATTGAGCTTCGGTTGGTCAAATTTTAACCCCACCGTATGGGCATGTTATCATGCTCGACCGGATTCATCTGTTGCTGCTTTTGATGGTTGCTTTCGGGGCGAGCATATATCGCGCGCAACATCACTGAAGATCACCGCAAGTAAAGCGATCGAGCGGACATCTAGCATTTCGAAAAGAGGGCCTTCCTTGTCCGTTGGTTTTTTTTTATCGCCCCAAGATTCCATTCTTCGTGCTTATATCTCTATTAAAAGCCCCATCCATCCGTGGTCGGCGCAACTACATTCGTGATCGTAAGGCGGCGCGTGATAATCGCACCGATCGCGAACAAGATCCCAGTAGGGGTGGCACTGGAAGGAGACGCTGGAGCGCAGGGTTGGTACCGTGTACGGTCAACATTATTTATCATTATTATCGCGCCCGTGTCTCACATTGTTATTACACATCGGGTGAGCAATTTTTCTACTTCACGATGCGACTGCCTTATCTGTCCGTCGCTAGGAAGGCCACGTTCGCCGATGGCGATCATGCTTCATCATACAGCTTGAAGTTCGTGGCTTATCCAACTAATCGGACGAATGCATTTCGGGAGTGGCATTGAGAATTGTGCATAGAAAATATTGTTTGGTTGAGAATCAGATCATTAATGGTTGATGCGTACGAAAGGAGCTAGCTGAAGACAATTTGAATGTTAACGAAACGGATGCGGGAACGATTTCGGCAAAAGATGCTGCCAACCCTTTAGGCACTAGAAAGTAGACTCCGGTTAATTCCGAAATACTTCCGCCATTCTTCGCATGCTCGGAATGTGCCACGCAAGAAGCCGCTGCGGACGTCTTGCTCACCTCGCCCCGATGTACGGTTTACCCTCAAGCAAGCAAAATAAAACGAAAGTGCACAGAACACGCTCACGAACATACCGTCCTGGTTTTTTTTCTTTTTTTTTTTTTTGGCGGGTGGGAAGGTAAACCGAGAAGCATGGAGAGCCCTTACCTCAAGAAGTAAGTAATAACTCGACACGCCGACACGCCGACAGGCGCAGCAAACATGTACAGGGTGCGAAGAAACAGAAAAAAGTACATCATCACCAACGGGGGAACGAACGGGGAGGGGGACGTTTCGGCAAGCCTCCCGAAGCCGGCAGCGAATGGAGCAATTACTCGCGAAGGCTCGCGAAGACTCTTCCCTGCCAGGATCTCTAGGGGTTGGCGCAGATGAGAAGCGCGACGCATCGAGTTCGGAAACAAAAGCGACGGAAATTCTTCATCTCAACGGCGGGGTTGTTGGGGAAACAAAACAACAGCAGTGAGTGAGCGAGAGAGAGAACAAAAAGTTGGATAAAAGTACTACCCCAAGTGCTCGAGGCGTTGGTCGAGATGCATTTGGAGAGGTGTAGAGCTGGTGTAGTACTAGTACAATTTTCTTTTTTTTTGTTTTGACTTCTTCAGACTCCCGTGGAAGCCACCCAGGCGGTGTTGAGTACACCACTTCATACCTGGTGCTTAATTCGAGGCGCGATAAGACAACATCTCTTATCCGGCACATTTTTCAGTCGCATTCTCGCGATGTCGGGAGTGTACGGGCAGGGCTGCAGCCTCTGCGGACGTGTATGAGGCAAACGAACAAATGGGGCCGGTTCCCTCGCAAGAGCTAAATAATGGGCCTCGACGATAATGACTTAATCTAGTTGACCACTTCTTTGCAGCTACTTACAAGGTTGAAAATAAGATTACTGCTTGTTATCTGCCGGCCCGCTACAAGGTGTCTCGCGGCGTGTCTTTACACGGGACGGGGAACTGCAAGGATTGTAGCTGGTAATCCGGTGAGCTGCCGGGAATAGCGAACGCCGTAAATAAGGCGACGGTCAAGATCATCAGCAAAAGAAGTTTGTTGCTGGAAAACTCACGGCGCGAATAGGAGGTGATCGATGTTTGGGTATCGTCATCACTCATGTCCATGTTTGGTGGCATCCGTACGGACAGTTGCGCTGCCTGGGGGCTTCTAGCCATCGCGCATTCGCTACGACGATCTGCCAAAGCCCAGTAATTATGCCATCGAAGCTGCTGTGATTCAGCACGTTTAATAGGATTGCCTTTGTGTCGCATCCTTTGACGCAGGGACGGTGTTGCTGCCTCTACTCCTGTAACGTTAACAGGCTCGGCCTGCGGCTTGAGTTGGGAATGAATATTATGATGAAAACATTTTGAATTATCTTGACAAATGAGTGAATGTCGGGTTGATTGTAATCCATTGGCTCAAGTAGGGACAAAAGATTTCTGCACTATTCAGCATGCTGAAGGAGTGTGAAGACTTCTTTAAAATAAAAACCTATTTGTTCGTACTCGTGCTCCAACTTTGAAGGGCTTCTAATAATAGTGCCTTTTTTGGAGAATAAATCATACATGAGCATTTCCAAAGTAACCTACATCTAAAACATGCGAATAAACAGGCCGCACATCACAGTTGTCTACGCTCCCCCGTTTGCCGAGAGGAGTGGCTGCTCCCACAGTAGATAAGCACGGGATTACTCACGGTAATGTTTCGTCTGCACGAGCTACGAAACATCTGTTCCACTTCATTTCGCCGGTACCGATCGTAGTCGATGCATAATTCAGCGGCTAAAAAAGCCACTTTCACAAACGTCTACCCCGAAGCTAAGCCCGTTGGCGGGAGATGGATGCGAGTCGCCGCTTCAAAATGAAACATTCAAAAGCATAAGCCGTTGATGATGTTGCTGGGAAGGCTGCCGGAAGCCGGACGGCAGCAGACCTAAGAACCAGGCCCCAAATGTGTTTTATTTCGTAGCGTAGTTTGTTTGCTGGCTCAAGAGGCAAGAGTTTTCGGAACTATTTCGGACTCACAACTTCCCTCGTAAGCCCGAAGGATCCTTTTCGAGCCTCGAACCTTCCCTTCCCATACGTTTCCATTCCTCTCGTTACGCTGTTCCTGGTACCGATGTTCCGAAAGACGATTAAGTGGAAAGTGGTGCTTTGGAAGAAAGTGTTAATTCTCTAATGCTTAATCCATCTTCCTTGTATATTGTTTGGTAGGTTTGAGCAAAATGGGGGGGGAACGGTTTGTAGTACACGGATTCGGGACCGGTGCCAACAAGTTTGGTCGCAACCGGGTACCGGGAATGCTCAATACTGGGAGTGTTCCAAAAACCGAACCATAAGGATTTACAATACCGCTTTGTGTCCGAAAGCATGTCCGAACCCTTGAAGGCCGATTCCAATTTCATTCGAAAACGAGGCGAGAACATTGAATGGTTGGGAATTGTTCGGATAAACCTTCTACCAGAACGGTCCAGTTCTTGTTTCGAGCAAATGCTTTCAACCCAACCATTCATTCCGTTCCGTGGGAAGGCGGCTCCTGCTCGGGGAAGTGGGGGAAGTCCTGGGCAAATACTTGAGCAAAACCATTTGGCCAAATCCTACCTTCACATCCTTCCGTGCCTGCCGTGAATGCGAATGGTCCCCGGCCCTTAATCGGACCGGGCAGCCCCATTTCTATCCCGTTAAATATTCAAAGTTTTCGCCGTAAAAACTAACGACTCGGAGCCCTCGTTTTGTACGTCTGCTAAGAACCATTCCAAGTAAAACCAAATACACTCACGCCGTCACTGTGAAGCTTGCCTCAAGAGCTAAAATCCTCCGACAATCGTGCTAACATTCTATTCCATCCCCTCCACAGAACCGAGACGGGAGCAAGATGAGATGCTTCGACACCGGGGCTGATGTCTTAAACTTTGAGCATTGTGGTCGCTCGAGAATGCTGTTACGCTGCAAATTAACTGCAAATCGTACGGGATGCATTTGAGCGGCGAAAGGAAAATGCATAAGCAGCTAAATCATATATGCACTCGTGTTGGTGGTTTTTGCATCGAGAAATTTAATTAAGCTCCCGCAAAAGATTGATGCGGTGTCGAGTGGAATGGCTCTGAACTTATTCCTTCAGTATCGCTAACTCATGGAACGCTTTGCGTGGAAAGGGATTGGGGCTTTCGATTTTAATTCAGATAAATGGAACAAAGGAAGCATCGTTTATCCTTTTTCCAATGAAAAGATTCGTCATCCGAGATGGGTATCCAGTGAAAGCTTGAAATTCTGGAGAACAAATTTCACAATCCTTATGCGCTCGGAGTGTACTACAGCAATGCTTTTGAGAATTGGCATTTTTAATGTTCTTGGTAACGCGCAAATAAGCATTTGACCCATTAGTATGAATAATAAACAACATTTCAAGTGTTTTTCAAGGTAAGCTATTTATAAAATTCAAATTGTAGACTTACGGTGATTTCTCTAGAAACGCATTATCCTTGTTACTCAATTGTTGCTCTTCATAGCCATTTAAGCTAAGAGATTGCGAGGAATGAAATAAACGCATTAATGGCGAGTTAAATTCCATCAGTCGCTTGATGACTATCGTGGAGCTTCAGGATACAATTGAGAAAGATTACTTATGGGAAGAATAGTTATGTAAGAAGACAATCTAGAGCTGTCCAAGCAATTTTCTGTCCTTTATTTTAATAGTTGAGTGCCTTAGGCTCACCAATAAGGATGCGTATCATTTAGGAGCACCGATTCGCTTGTTTATGTAGAAATAATTATATAAAAATATTTCTAATTTTTCATTCCAATTTTTTCTACTGCTACTAGTGTATTTGCAGCAGCTATAATTATGTTAAACAGAGCCGTTAGCTAAAACTCATCTTTATAGCTGCAGTTATCTTTCGAGCCCGTCTTACGAGCCTCAGTACAGCGCTGTTTAATTAAACTGGCTCCGGGAACTTGTTGAGAACTTTTGAGTTTGCAGTAAAACATTAATTTTTACCCCAAACCATGTGGTTATATGCGGTACGCTCATAAAACCTCACTGCAAGTAGTTTTCCGGGAACGGGCTTCGGTTTTCTTCCCCGTACGAAGCACACACTCTCGTCAAAGTGCACGCTTCCCGAACCGTCTGCCACCGTGAGCGTAATGAGGCGTGGGGATTAAATTACCAAAATACCACCTCATGGGAGAGCTCCAGTGCTCCGAAAGGTAATTCAATTGCCTCGCTTCTCGTGCGCAAGAGTTGATGCGGCCGGTCATGAAGCCATTACTTATCCGGAGTCCGAAAATCTTCTCCTTGCTCCTCCCCCCCCCCCCCCCCAACGGCTTTTCAACATTTTTCCCTCCCAAGGGTTTCGGTGCCGCCGCCTCACGTCAGACGAAAGACACGCAATCGACCGCAATCCCAGCGAGCCGGTCAGCGCAAAATTAAGTCATTATTGGCGGCTCACAACTTCCAACTTAACCGTCCCCAGGTCGAGCGGCTGTCAACGGGCGGGCGGGCAGTGGAATGTACACGGGGGTTGGCAGAAGCCCGGCGGGACTTCCAAACACAACCGAACGGAACACGGCTGCCCGTCAACCACACTCAATCATCAGCTACGGGAATGTGGCCGGCGGCCAATTACAGATATTACGGACGATGATTACGAGATCGTTTGCGGAACCGAACCGAACACGCTTCACCCGCCCGTAACCGTGATCTTTCCGCAGGGCCAACGAGTCGAACACGCCGTTGTCTGCAATTTGGCGATCCGCATCAGACTGCAGAGCTGAGACTACCAGGAAGGAATCCTCGACGCCGGGAAACCGGGCACGGGCAGTTTTGCAATTTGCTGCGGATTGCTCGTTACGGAGCGGTTGATCGGGATTCGATCGTGTTCGGTGCGATCGATTGGCGGCCATATCTAATTGCTGCGGCCATCTTCACCGGCGGCATACGGCAGGATCGCAATCCTTAGCGGCTGATTTATCTCGGTACGATCATCGGGCATAGCGTCCGGATCGCCGGCACAGTCGCGTCTCGTGAAGTTGCTTAATTTTAATAAAGAATCAATAAATAACTTTACCATGTGCGCGTTCCATCTCACCGGGTTCACCTGTCAAAGCAAGGCGACCACAGGCGTACGGACGCAAATAAGGCGGTGCAACCGTGCCGAATCTGTGCAGGCTATGCGGAGAAGATTACCTTCGGGTGAGCGTTGCCCTTTCTGCCAAATCGCCTCAGCCGATTGGTGGAATGCCGTTTCGATCGGTTTGATCGAGGGTTTGACCGTTTGCTTCATTATTTTACTGCCGGAAGCCAAATGCAGGGGCTGCAGTCGGCTTTCTTCCGGTTCAGGCAGCCGTAAAACGTGCATTTGAATTTCAATTTTGGGAAGGGCTAGGCAGATGAATTGTTTGTGGGCTTGTTTTTGCGCCGCACTCGAGCCAATCGTAGAATTGCATTGTGCAATTGCAAACGGAAGCAGGTGCGCCACACAAATCGTTACGATGTTGCAAATGGTACCGCAAAAAACGGGGCACGGGAACCATTTTGTGAGTCGGTCGGTGGAGTGGGAACATTAAAGTTAGCGAGAGAGAAAATGGTACGGTTACACAGGGTGCAGCTGTAATTACATGTGCATGTAAGAATGATCCATAAAAGCGGAGAACTGAAATATGGAATGGGATGTTTGTTTCATCACACAAGTTTTGAGTTAATGATCGTCCCTTATATATTACGTTGTTTTTAATATGTGATTCTTATAAAAAATATTTCTCTGAATATATTTTTTTCTTCTTAAAAGCTACAAATTCTGCCATCGTCATACAAATAATAAGAATTCCTAATGAATAGCCTGTGATTAGATATGGAATATATTTTTAATGAACCTTCCAACTGGCCCTTTCCATGGCACGCAAAGAATTCGATCGATAGCAGACATCCTGCCAAAACCATAATTGCATTACTCCTCGCTTAAGAACCGGCGCGTGCAAATAGAACCACCGACCGAGCTGAATAAAGCATGCCCGATAATTAAAATAATTCATGCAATGGTTTTGCAACACAGAAAAAAACTGACCTCGGTAATGAAAATTCTTACCTTTTGAGCACGAGGAATGCTTCCGAGGCGGAATGTTCAAAACTCAACCGCGTCTTTCTTGCGCACCGACTTGTAACCGCTGTAACCGATCCGTGTTAGCGAGCAAAGGTATGCGTGAAAAAAGAAGCAATTCGTTAGAAAATGTCTGTAATGCTTTGAAATGAAGTAGCAAAACCCGGCTACTAACAACCAACGTCCTGTGAAGGATTGTGCTATCGATCGATGGGAAAGGAATTCGATCTGGAAAATGAACGATTGTTCGTGGGATGTTACAGTCGTTGATTGAGTAGCATTGCGTTTCATTCGTTTTGATGGTTTAAATATAGCAAAAGCATGGTTTTTTTTAACAGTAGAGCAATGGTAAAAGAAATTTTGAAAATAGTATTGCTATAATTTGATCGCCGGAAGTCGTAAAACACGATTGTTAAACGATTATTTCGTTGTCAATTTCTGAAAAAATTGAACAACTAGATACCATTGATATTCTGCAAAGTTGTACAGAACAATTGTAACTCAAACTATAACACAGCTTGATTTTTTTCCATGTAACATAATTATAAGAACATTTTAGTGCAAAAAGGTCTCGAATAGTGTAAAAGTATTAAAATAAAGCAAAAAAATCAATTTGTTTAAACCTTAATCATTAAAAAAACAAAAAACATTTCAAAATGTGTGTTTATTGCTCAAATATGTGCAGTACCCACAACACGTGCTGCATAAAAATAAAGGTGCAAAGAAAATGCTCTTTTTGCTTTATATGCGACGTTGTTATCGAGGTAAAGATAAACAAAAAATTAACAGACAAAATGAAAAATAAATGGAAGTACAATTAACTGCAGATAAATACAACTAGGAAATAAGAATGTTTCTTTCTAATATGAAAAAAAAGTTCAACATCAACATAATTCTAAATTACAACATCTAGACGTGTTTTTTCTTGAATGTAATTTTTATTGATGTTTATAATTGTCTCTTGTTCTGCTTATTTTTTTCTTCTTATTCTTCTTTTTTCTTCATGTTCTTCTTCCTTTTCTTCTTCTTCTTCTTATTTTTGTTTTGCAAACACTGGTCTTGATTTGCAACTATAGTCCTTAGAATACCTGAATGCTAGAGAGTCAGTCAACTTTGTATCTTGGCCTTTGTAATGTACTTTGTAATGTACTTTCCTTTGGATGGTCTCACGAAAGAGATCTCGGGAATTTTTATCAGCTTATCCCGAGACCATTCTAGAACTCCTAGACTATTATATTGTAGCTGCTCCACGGTTGTTATTCAATAAATATGGTGCCAACAAGTGACAGGTCCCAAGAAGAGGATCCCTTCTGACTGTAAAAGTTTCTTCAGTTTCCTTTGGTTTTTTAGAATATTTTTTTTATATTCAGAAGTTGGCTGGAAGCTATAAACCATTGTTAATTACAGATTATTTCTGATTCCTTCATAGCTGTCACCATTATTAATTACACTTATATAATATCCTAAGTCTGTAACATATCTTAATTGTAGGGCTAACAGTGTTCTGAAGTAAACTTTCAAATGAGTTTCAATTTTTAACAAATACAATTCTCATGTTTCTGGCATAAATCTGACTACATTTCCTTTCATGAAAGCGATACCATGGAAAGCGTATCGATCATGTTTACCTTCCAATTCCCATTACTAGTTACAGCTTCAGAAATTACATGTTAGTGAAACGCTGATGCATCGCTTTTTTATTTCTCATTACACGAAAATAATTAAAGCTCCATTTGTTAATACGGTTTCAACCCTACCGTACCTACCTGCGGTGCAGTTCTTGCTTCGCACCTGCATTACACCATTCGGGTATGAATAATGGGATGATGCCACCGATTCGCAGCTTCCAATACCATCGTAAGTGATTACTTGATGTCAGCGAAACAAAGCACTCCAGCGATGGATGATGGTTGCTTGAAGTGTCCTTTACCCTTTTCTAAAAAGCCATACCATGATGTATTGGAAATGGTGCTTCTCGTTCGGTGCAATCGTTCCAATGCACACGCTTTCCAATCAATTTCAAGCGTTCAAGCGTACCCCGGCACTTTACATCGCGCCTAACGAACGAGACACTTCCGCAACAAAGTGACGACAGTGGTATAGGATGGTCTCCACCTGACACACCCCGCACTGGATGCACTCCAAGGAGCGTGGGCCTGGTACGGGGTTTTCCCCCGTTCTTGCACAGTTATGAATGCAGCTTGTGCAGTCTGGCTGTATATTTGCCGGGAGTTTTCCATCCCTACTAACCCCGTAAGCGCGATACGCATGCGGCACATAGGTGTGAGCACCGGGAGCAATGGGAACATTTTGTCGGCAATCTCATCACAAAGCAGAGGCATTTCTGTGCCCCGGTTGGCCAACCTCGAAGGGGAGGGATCGGTTGCCCTTCCTGGCGGGCTGGAGGAATGCCATTGATTGGCGACAGCTTGGTTTGCAAGCCCCAAGGGCGGAGTGGGACGGGGGCGAAGTAGCTTGGGAGCTTGTTTATACACGATGGCTGCACAAGTCGGTGCGATTTGCAAGAATGTGCCAATGCATTATCATAGATTTGCCAGCATCGAATCGTACGCGTTCGATTCGTGTATGCTGGCGTAAACATTCCACCAGCCACCGGGAAAAGTGTGCCTGGGTATGTACGTATGACAATCTTTGTACCAGTGGGCCCGGAGGCAAAACGGCAGTTTGGGATCTATAATTTATTATATTAGACAAATAATTCCATTCAATTCAATATCAATTCCAATGGCGGATTCTGACTTCTTCTTCTGGCATGCCCGAGCGCACAATCGAATCGGACCGATTCGCATGTCTAGGCGATTCTTCCTGCAACGTTTGGGAAGGGAACATAGATTGCATGAAATGCATCGTTGCATCGTGTCGCACCGAGAATCGAACCGTCCGAAACGAAAACGAGAACAATTAGGAAAGTATGCAAAGTTCCCTCGAGCCGGATGGAAACGTTATTCAAACTGCATTGTTTCTTTCCCACCCCCCCACATAAGAGACATGGCCGATCGTGTAGGCGGCTTCATCTTTGTTGCATTTAATTGGAAAAGCCCTTCTATTTACCCTTTCTACCGCAATGACAGTTTGGGTTGCTTGGTGTCAAAGGCCCCAAAAGCCGGACACATTCAACCGCGAATAGGGAGATCTTTATCACGGCCGGCTCGGTGTAAACACATTACAAGATATTCGCTAATGATAGCTGCCCTTGCGGCAGGATCTCTCTCTCTCTCTCTCGGCCTTTACGTGCCGTTTTGTTTCGGTTCCGGGTGGCCAATTGTGTTGTGGTGGTGCGTGATTTATGCAATGCATAGAAAAATAGACAATCCACTTCGGTTTTGCAGGATGCGTGGGACGAAAGGCATTGTCACAAAAAGGGTTGTTTTGGGTTTGCTAATAAAACAATTTCCTGCATCTTGGCATGCAGTCGAAGGTGGGTTTGAATGGACGGTGGAAGGTCTTATTTGCGTGTTGTATGCAATGGTAGAGGCAGCTAGCATGTTGGGATTGGTTCCAATCGGCAAACCATTCCATGTAATCAAATTCTCATTGTTGTTTATTTCAGATATAATAATGATATAACCAAATTATTTGGTTATAATCTTTGATCCTTAGCTCTGCAAGTTATTGCTTATGTTAGTTGTCACTGTTTTTAATTTTATTTATACATTATAATCATAATGTAATTTTAATATTTTTATATTTAAAATTATCTTTTTTAACTTATTAATATAGTTTTTTTTTATTTTATGTTTGTGGATTTCCTCAATGCTGTCTATAAAAACTGGGCTAGCAATTCCTTAGGGCATTCAGCAAAAAGCATTTGAAGTCAACAATTAAAAGAAACGAAAGAAATGAAAAATTTATTCAATAATACAAAAAAACACATTTTGTTTTTTAAATACCGAAATATTTTGAAATTAAAAAAATAGCACTACTCACAACTAGTAACTAGTCACGTTAAGATCAGTAGGATAGAACTAACCGTTTGAAGAAAAATTCCGAAGTTTTCTATTCTGTTCGATTTTCTATTCGAGGAATTAAGGAAACAAATTTGAATACCGTTGTTTTGTGAGATTCTCATTTGATCATTCAGCATTTACTCCTTGAGCTCTAACTTCTTCATTTATCGGTACATTTTGGCCTTTTTGTGTTTATGGTAAAGGCAGCCAAGAAGTAAACAGAGACCGAGCTTGTCGTTAATTCTTGCATAGCTGATCAAATTATTCGATTAAGTCGTAATGCCTAAAGATAAAATAATGCATGCATGCCCATCTTTTTGAGTTTATTTTTCTTTTTGATTCTTTACTCAAGATAGAAAAGGGCACTCCTTAATTTGATTTTCTTTTTTAATTTCACGTAAAATGTCATGTTTTTGTCACTGTTACAAACACTAGAAACAAATTGATTGTGTTAGTTTGTGCTCCTTACCCTTTTACTTGGCTGTTAGCCTTGCGGAGGATCAACTGCACCAACCTACCAACATGTTCATAAGTGGCGTTGCCTTACTAAATCGCCTTACTAACATCGGACTGGAACTTTCTTTCCCCCACTCTTATTCGCTGATATACCTTCAGAAGCAGCTCTGCTAAACAACAACACTGGCATATTGGTGGACATGATTAAAAATAATCGCTTTCGGTGGAACGGAAAGCAAGCTCCCTTCGGGGACAACTTGACAAGACAATAGGATATAGGCAAACTCCCGTTACACGTCGATTGCATTTCACCCTTTTGTGGACACCACCTGAAAATAGCACTCCGGTAATGCGTCGAGATTCCACAAATGGGGCGAACGTTTCGTCCGATTAAACGCATAAATTATGAGCAGGTAGGAAGGGGTGCTGGAGGGAGAATGTCGGCGAGGGGACGGAAGCGCGACACCAGCCTTTGGGGTTGCAACATTTTGATGCACACGTGGCACGATTCGGAAGGAATAATTCCATTGGATGGTGCTGGATGTATGCCGATCTATTGAATCTCGGTATTGGTTGGTGTACACAAATTTTTACATTACAGCCACGCGACAGGAATGTCGGAATGGCGGTTGCGGTCCTGCAGCGGAAGGATGGACAATAAAATATGTTTAGTGATAACAAAGTGTGTATTTGTCGCACGGAAACCAAACACGGGTTGTGTAAAACCATTTGGGCGGGGGTAGAAAGGGAGCTGGATGGTGGGTGGTTTTCGTTTGTTCGGCCAGGGATGCACTTTTCCGCCCGCGCGTGAGTCACTGTGAGAGAGAGAGCCGAACACTAGCAGGCTGTTCTATCTCTTCTTATGCACAGAAAAAAGGAGAATGTCCGTGTCTTCCCTACGTATGCCATCTTGTGGCTTGCTTAAAAGCAATTTATGCAACCAGAGATATTCTGCGACAAGCATACGGTATCCACCCCGGTTCCCGTATGTGCGGTAGCAATGGTGAAGTGTGTGCTTTAAAATTTATGTTTCTATTTTATTCATTTCGCCTGACCATTTCCCATTTTGCCATCCGCTGGCAAACGATTCGGTGTCCCGGGCCGGAACGGAACCGGTGCCAGTGAACATATCGGGTCCGATGCTGCAGCTCGGAGCTGCATTTGAAGTGAACCTGATTTGGGAAAAGGTACGGGCTGCTGTTTTTATTTTTCCTTGCCCTGTGCTAGTTTCGGGCTCACATTTGCAGTGTTCCCGAATGTGCCCATTCTTGAGTGGGAGCTTTACGAATGGAAGCTTTGAAGTAAGCTTCTATAGGGAGTGTTAAACCCGGGGTAAGATAACTGGATGTTGCATATTTTTGATACCAGCTGACGAAAATGGCTTCTCTTGCTGAGATCAGGTCGGAAAGGGTTTTGGGACGAGCGTGAAAAATCCATTATCAGCTGGATGTCAACTGGATGTAGTTGGGATTAGGTCAAAATGTATCACGAATGGTAATTTCCTTTTTCTTTCATAGAATAAAAAAAACCTTCTCCAATTTTGCACTTCTTTACAATTAATTCAGTACTATTTTTATATGGATTCATGAGTATTTATTTTCCACATAATTTTAATATTCTTGTGATAAATCTCTTTTCCTACCCAACGAATCCTTCATGCTACCACAAGCTACATCACTGCAAAATAGTTCCCCAAAAAAAATGGTGCTATGTGTTTCACTTTTATCAGCAGATACGAATTAATGATGGGGCCGTTTAAAGCTGTTTTCGTTAATCTTTAGCCGTAAACAAATTCAGGCAGTGCTGTGCGATAAGCAAAACAAACAAATTGAGCAAACTATAGCGCTTCTGCGATAGCGGCGTCTCCGGTGCTGCGCGAACCCATTTACATGCGCCCGGGCAGGATGGTTTCGATTTTTCGCATCCGCCCGTTTGGCAGCAACACGAAAACGCACTCTCCGCAGCCCGATAGTGGTTGATTTCCATTTCCATTCGCAGCTACGCACGTACAGCATCCATACGGCCGTGAGCAGTCGGGGTGTAAAGTTTTGGTGCCGTTTTTCTGCTGGTGTAAAATTATGGCATCTTATGCAATGGGGAAGGGGTGAAAAGTTTTCAACAAAACTGTGAAATGTTCAGTTTTGCAACCGTAAGCTAGCATCCCGAGCTTATGTGTGTTCTCAGTGAATGGTTTCGCATGGTGTAGGCAGATATCTATTGGCAGAAGCGTTCTTATGCTCTGTTCCTGGCCGAACATTGGCAATTTTGTGTTGAAATGTTGAATATTTTGCAAACGAATGCCGATTGGCCCCCTTCCGGAGAAAGATAGCCCGACGAGGCGCAATCCAAACATGCATGCAATTTGCAATTCAAAGTAAGCTGGCAGCTGTTTAAATGCTCGATGCTGGCCCGATAGCTTCGAGGTGTTGAAGGACCGTACAGTGAGATGGCGAATATTTCAAAAAAAGACAACTTATTTAGTGATTTGCGATCTGCGGGCCTTACAAATGTATATAGCATTTTAAGGATATGTTTTTTTATTTTAATTTTAAATAATTAAATGAAGGGGAAATTTATTTCAAAATATTTTAAATAAATGTGATATGGTATGCAGTTGGTTCCAAACACTTGGTGGAATTAAATAATAGTACGCAGAGACTTTCTATCCAAATTCAAACGTCGGTACAACCTGGAGTTGCAAGGGAACTGCCTAGCGGAAAACTTTGATGCACTTATGGAGATTAAATTGTTCCATCGATGCAATCCAACCCCTAAGAACCACACCCTCCGATTTGCTGACGGAGAGCCTCGCATTGCAGGAAATAGTGAAATCAGCTGAAAAGCAGAAGAAAAAATGCATGCAAAAACAGTGTAAAAGCACCGTCTCTTACGGTGTGAACGAACACCGAGCATGCAGACGACGATGCAATTGCCGAATGCGCCCGGCTAGAGCATGCATGTGTAATAAAAGATATTATGCATTTACACATATCCAGATAGATTAATACGTTTCCCAGGTTTTGCGCTGCACGAGCTGCACGGTTCGTATCACGAGCGCTAACTTCGCACCCTTTTCCACTTAACCACTCTTCTCCGAGCAACGATCAACATTTGCCAAACCAGACGCCTGGGGAGCCTGGGCTAACGTCGTGCACGTGATCATTGGACGATCAGCGCTCGTGGAGGGCGTTCGTGATCGTAAACATAGGCAAAGGCATTTATAAAATTGAGCAAAAGGGAAAAGAAATAAAATACTTCGCGAGGGATGCCGTCCGGTTGGATAGACTAAGAGCCTTCCCTGCAAATAGTTCGGCCAGCCGAACCGGCTGCAATCTCGCTATTACCGACACCCGTCGGCATCGAGCACTCTATTAACCACTCACATATTAATGTCTCAATTGAGCTGATCTGAAGGGAGCAATTGCAGAGGAGAAGAAAACTACCTGATCAGTATCGATTGGGTGGCTTGGGTGAGCGATTGCATTATGCTCCGCTGCAAACTGCGTGTATCGTTTTCTATGTTGCTCCGTATTTTCGGAGGCTCAATCGTGAAGTTGTTTTCTACTCGTAAGGGGAGGTAAAATCGACGGTGCATTCTGGCTGCATAATTGAAATAATTTTGCACTGATCTAATTTGACACCTGAACCCCTTTAATGGAGCTGTAACACTGATCCGTTCGGGCATGTTCAACGCGATCGTAGCGATCGAGCCGAGTTGTGCAACGGGCGTAACGTTTCGTGCTAGCGCGGGTGAACGTTTAGGCTTACATTAATATTGCAGCTGAAGGAACATAAATCATTTATCGAAGCTTAGTGCCGGCTAATTTTTCTGTTTGCTGCTGCGTGGTTTTATGTAGGCTTTCGTTAAAATTGACAAGTATTACGGCATAGTCGTTAGAAGCAGTGAGTCAGGATATATTCTGAGTAATATAATTTAATGAACTTAGTTAAGTTTTTAACTGATATTACATTTTTAATGACACTTATGAATAAAAAAAAAAATTTAATGTCATTTTTAATGATAATATTGTTAGAGAGAATTGTTGTCTAAAAACTTAAAAATTTTTACAAAGAAGGAGATAAAGCTATATGCCACAGAATCAAAATTTTCTTCCTGCCTGAAGCTTACTTTATGACAAGGTCTGATTTGAAAACAGGATACCAGGATACAACCTGCTCAATGAACTGTACTTGAGGCATTTATTTAAGAGAAATCCTTACTAGGGTCTTTGTACCCTGGGCTAAGAACCTTGGATCTGGGAAAGTGGTCTAAAGATCTTAGCAAAGCACTAGGATGCCTTAAGCGACATGAAACTCGGAGCATCATCACATTGATTTTGTCAAGTACAACAGACGCAAAGTGGAGACGATAGACATGGATGATCATCGGGATCCACAAAAAAAAAACTATTAAAACACACAAAAATCTGTAAAGAGGCATCCAAGTTGCTCTTAGTGATTTTTGAACTAATTACTTATGATCGGTGAGTGAGCCAATATTCGAGGTGTAGAAGATTACTTGGTTCTTAGAGGTTCTCATCCTTTTATAGATAATTCGCTAATGTATAAATATCTGAGCTATGCAATCAGTTACTTAAGAAGTTGAACAGTGCACTTATTCGGAAATCTTGCTTATTCCTTCCGGAAAGATTACCGATCTCATTCTCCACTCAGAATGAAAAAAAAGACATGATCAAGTGGAGTTAAAGCGAAGCTTAGAGTCTCAAATTTCAAAACCCCAAACATCCTCCACTGCCAAACTTGTTTAAAAATCGTCATAGCCGCTAATGATACACGTTTGCCCAAAAAACCTTCGCCGGCAAACAGAATGCATAAGCTTTCTATTTGTCGATGACTCAACACGTCATTAAAATAAATCCCAAAACACAACACTAAACCACGCCAACACTACCTTATGACGCATTAATGCTCTAACGGTATCGCCTGTTTGGAAAAATCAATTTCAACTAAACTCATCAATAGCTCGCAGGGTCCCGCGTGTGTGGAAATGGGCCTATACCACACCAGAAACCAAACCACTGCGAGTGAAGCTATTAAAATAAAGCGGTTTCAGCGTCATTATAATAAACTTGCCCAAATTTATATCCTTCTGCGGGTGTTGCCGGTGCCGCGGCCACCAGTCACAGCTCCTTAGCGAAATACCCACAACCTCTCGGGGACTCGAAGACAAAGTTTCATTTAATATGTCCCGATAAACATGCAAATGGCAGCGTGGAATACCGGAGCGTTAGACAAGCGTCACCAACGCCGTCTCACATAAAACAGAAACGCATCGCCTTGCGGTGAATGTGTGTCATTAATTAATGAATCCGCTAAAAAATTAGTTCCAATCACTGTTCTGTTTGGACGCTGCTTTTTTTTCTACCTCCAACCGTTCGGTTCCAATGTTTCATGCAGCAATCGAAACAAATAAATATTTTCTCTCGTCGCGCGAACAATGAATGGAACTCGTAATGGAACGTGCATCCTTCCCCGTTTTTCCAAGACGGATGACAACAGACGATCCGTGGCGGTGTTTCTTTTAACGGCAGGAATTAACATTCACTAATCCGATATTTACGATGTTCGGAAATCATTTTAATAACCGCACCGCGATAGGCGTAAGCTCGCCGGTTCGGATTTCCAGAAAACAAATACTACAAAATAAGCTCCAAAAATCTATCAATCTGTGCCGTTTGTCTTCGGGTGAGGGTTCGACCGCGTAAAGGAAGGCTTGCGTGCCACGGACGACCGAAACCGCGGAAGGTGGCGTGCTGATAGAATCCATCAGCGTTAAATCGAACCTCGTCAACGGCGAAACGGTTGAAAATTAAAATAGCTTAATGCGAGCGCCTTTTCGGCCTCAACCCGAACCTTTCGTTGCTTTCGTTTGTGATAACTCAATATGGCGCTAGGGTGGAGGCAAAAAAACAAAATTGGAATTCTTCGTCTCACATTAAAGAGGCTTCGGGAGATTGTGTGTGCGTTGAGGTTTGACTTAGTGGGATATACCACAGGAATGCAAACCGTTGTCAGGGAATGTGACGTGCTTCGAATAAACGCTACGTACGCTATGTGTGATTGATCTTTTCTATCTCATGCGCTTTTTACAGCGCGTATCCAACAGACCGCACTATACATTCCACGCACATCAATTAGCGAAGCATAATTGATCAATAATTCATCATCCGTTTCTGTGGGAGCGTTTTACGTTGGGCGCCACCTTATCTTTTGCTTTGCATCGTTGTGTTCGAAAACTCCATTCAAAATATGTCCAAAAATTCATGGAACACAGTTGGGTTCTAGGTCATTCCTTGGTTGGGAAACCTGACCCATGTCTGATCTTGTTCGTCCTTCTAGTGATCGATCGTGATTAAAATCTCACGAACCAAATGATGAAGGGTTTTTTTTCGTGAAGAGATAAAAGCAAATCCGCTGTATAGTTCGGAAGGTACTCTCCTTTCAGATAGTATTAATTTTTGTTTTTAAACAAAAAATTAAGGAACAGGATCAGTTAGAGATCTTGTATCAAACATTAATTTCCTCCTTCAATCAAACGCTCCCACACACACACACACAATCGCTCAATCAATGGACGATTGAATGCATAATATCAATGAATACATTTCCGCTTAACACCGGCAGCCGAAACCTGTCTCATTAAATTCATCAATGCAATCAAACAATTTGTTTCATGATTTACGTATGTCACCGGAAAAAAAACAGAGGATTGGAACAGCACGGTATGTAATTTTGTTCAATTTCAACACTTCGCTTGATTCGAACTCACCGAACCAACCGACCCGGAGGTGTTGCTGGGAGGTGGGAGTGGGTAGGTTGTTATACTTGTTGGGTGCAAGTGCAATGAATTTTTAACACGGCCACCTAAAATATATACACCCCCAAACCCCCAACACTCTCCCAAAAAGCCCGTTTTGCCATTTTAAAATGCAAATTTTATTCCAACCATTATAATGTTCAGCATCCACGCGCACAACCATCGAACGGCCCCATACATGCACACGAATCAACAAATGCTAGCTGCCTATACACATTTCGCACTGTTTCGTGCTTTTCCTAGGGCTCTTATTTATTTATATACACATAAAAGAGTGTTTTGTTTTATTTTTTGTTTGCTTTTTTGCGAAGCACAACATGGACGGGTTTATTCATTAGTGACTGATTCATTTCAATACATTCATGGAGTTTAATTAAGTACCCATCGGCGCGCTCATCGATACTACGTTCGAGTCAGCAGGGTACTTCAGCGAAGGTCGCCCGTGTGATGTGATTTATTTAAAAACCTGCCCAGTCGTTATAAGATGATACTCGGCGGGGCTATATTTTTAACGCTCCTTACCGACGTGGACGGCTTCCCAGCCGAAGTCGATGCCATTCATGTTCATTTTGAACGAAATCAAATTTATATGCAAAACGAATGTATTGATGAAAATGTGACAAACTGCACTCGCATGACGGGGAGGCAACAGCGACGTACCAAAAAAAAAGTACTTCCACGGAAAGAAAATAATTCATTAAAAGCAGAGAACATCATATTATCTGTACGTACTGCTGATCCCGGTGAAAGTGAAGCACCGGAACGCTGCCAAAGTGCATCAAACGCACCGGGTGGGGTGGTGCGCGTTATGGGGTTTATAAAATAGTATATATTATTTGCAAAAATCGACCCCAAACGAGACGAAACACCGACACTGGAGGCTATCGGATGATTTACTGTATTTAAAATATTTATGCCTATTAATAAATCAGCGATATGGCGATGCAAAATCATGCTAGCGCGGGGCGAGCATGCAGGAACGCATCGCCGCTGCGAGTGATGTGTGCCGCACGTTGGAAATGGAGCGGGAAAAGGTATTGTGGTGAGGAAGGGATACCAGGATACCGGAACAGCAAGCGCGTGTGTACGAGCATATTCGCAACAACCATTTGCAGCTGCAGGTCAGATCATTAAATCACAGGATGGGCCATTATTATGGGGATTTTTTTTAATGGCTTCCTTTTCGGCTTGTGCGCTACACGGAGCAATACGGGGTTATAAGTTGTGTGAGATATCGATAGATGATGCATTATTGTAAGTTTTGAAACAACCAAAGTTTCACAGCAGGATTTTTGTTTTGCCACGAGTTGCATTCCTAGAACATTTAAAAGTTTATAGAACCATATATTTGATACAAAAAATTTCCTCTTTTGTAATGCAATATGAAGTCCGAAAAATTAAATATAAATATATTATTTAAAGTGGAAAACTGAGAATCATGTGTTTATTGAATTGAAACTGTAAAGCTCTAATATAAAAAATTTTGTTCATGAAAAACATTACCTTCCTACTACTTAAGGCCTTCTGATTTCTAGCGATGTCATTGGAAAAGTTCTGTTACATAGAAAAGTTACTGCCAAAAGCGTAAATCGAATTCTAGATCCAGGGAAGGTAATCTTTTTTTATAATAGTGAGTATTTTAGACAACGCTGTGGTTATAGCTTTTAAATGTAAAATTTCTAAATGCATATTTAAACTTCTAGACCAGTTTCGGGAATCAAATCCTTCAATAAAGGTCTTTCAATGTATGGCCATCTTTAAGCAAATCACAAAAATCTAGTTTTTCCTTCTCATCTATCATCGTTTGTCATCTCGTTTGTTTCGAACTGTCTGCTATGATAGCTTACGTTATTATGATACTATTTGGTGCAAACATCCAATCCACCAGCGTCCATATACTTATTGTTTTGCTGATAATCACTCAACAATTCCAACATCAAACTCAAATTAAAGTCATTCGCTTCCCTCTTCCCATGGGCTCTCATCGAGTGGGACTCGAATCGTAAAAGAGCAACGTAACGTTATCCTCCATAAACATTGGCTTCCTGCCGCGTGCTATCATCAATCAACAATCTAATTACAATGTCTAACATCGCCCGATCGGCCCATATGTTGATAAGGCCCAGCTGCCACGCTACGGAGGACCTTTCCCTGCACGCCCCCGAACGTCAGCCAGCTGGACAAAGTCAATCACCACCCGAATCCGATATCTCACCGGGATCGATCGAGCGGAGCTAGGCATAGGCGGCTCCCCTAATGATGCCCTCACAACTCGGAGGTTTAATTCGGCGTTCCAGGCGAGTTGTACAAGCGGGCGGTGAGATTGCAACATTGTGGGCTTCCTTTTCTCTCCTTTTCACGGGAAGGTAAAAGGGTTAGTTGGGTGAGTCTTACTAATGCACAGTGTCCCGTGGTGCCCGAAAGCGAGTTCGGCGTTTTCGCCGTTTCGGATCGGTATCAGGATGAGCGTGTTGAGGGTTTGTGAGAGATTCGATCGCAGGGTGAGCTGCCTGCATGTAGGGAGCGAAGGTACGTACCTTCGCGTGTACCACAAAACGTCGATGAAAGACGGCATGTCTCGCATCGCTTCGTGATGATGGTGTTGATAGAAGTGATTACAAAAATAGATCTCCTTGCCCTTCAGTGCTGTGTGGGCGGTAGACAGGGGTGTCCCACGGTGAAAATGGAACATTATGCTTACCGGGGAGGGTTTTGATCGATTCCGGCCGATCGGGACATGCCCATTGGGAGTACGCGAAGGGAGTTCTGGTGACATAAAGTGTTCGATCGATTGAGACGACAGTTACAGCCCACATGCCGCTGCAACACGACAGCACCGGCGACTCATATCGCCACTTGAAGCGGCACACAATCTCATCGTACCGGTCACGAGTTGTTCTGGGTTTGCTGTCCTCGCACGACGCGTGGGCAGAACCATGGCCTTTGCTAACCGACAAGATATCCTGCCCTTTTTCACTTCATAATTCCGTGTTCCCCCTTGGGGTGGCATCCATGTACACCTTGTACGTCGGCACAATTTGCCGACCCTAAACCAACGAGGGCTCACGACAGGGCGATTCCACTCCAGCGACTGGGAAACTATCCACTTCTTCATCCGGAACGATCGCTATCTTCCACTCTGTCCCCATTAAACTCTTACGGGTGAGAGCCTCTCGGGCGGTTGAAGTGCATGCAGATCGGCACGCTTGATCGGATCGCAACTTCCCCAAGAGCAAGGCCAAGTTGATGCCGTCAAAAGCTTAATAATCGTCTGTTGTGATGCGAAACGATTATCGACCATTGAAAAAGTCACACCGTTTGGAAGGGGGTACGATGCCGATGAATGGCTCCGTACAACGCCATAACGATTGTGATTATGATGTTATTGGTGAAGAATATCCGATGAATGTGATCCTCGCTGGGAAGAACATCTCATGCCGTCTCATTGTGTTTCGCGAGCCATCGAAATGAAGGAAGCCAGCGCCGAAGGTGAATAGGTGATTAGAACGCGTTTCTTTGGCGTGTTTCTTGTGCTGTTGTGGTTCTGCCGGTCGTTCGCTTTCCAGCATTGCAAATTTGTATCAAAATCAAATTAAAGAACGTTCGTGCCATTCCAAGCAACGCGATTCCGAAGACGTATGGTTTAACAAAACGGGGCGATCAATGTGACTGAAACTATCCGCAGCATGGAAAACTACACCACAGCTGATTAGTCAATTTATTGCACCCAATCCTCAACCATCCTCCCTTCCGAAACACGAGTTGGTTGGTCCCCGCACCTTCACCCGGCCGGACAATAAAGTGCAAATCATATTAACATATCTTGTTGTCCCCCATGTCCACCAAGGTTCGAAACATTTGATTTATGGTGTACAGGGCCGACCAGACGAATTCCACATGTAGTCGTCGCCATCGGCCGACTGTCCGGCCAATGTTTGGCAGTCACCGGATTGCTTATGCACATTCCATCACATGTTCCGTAGCATAGTTTGGAATAAATCGTTGCCCGCTCCATCATGCTCCAATCGGGTGGGGAATTTCAGTTTTCCAACCATCGTCAGGTTGGATGGTGAATTTTTATGTCCAGAAAACTGTGCTCCTTCCAAACGTCGGTAATTTGACTAGGTGGGATAGCCAAGTGTATGTTTTATTTTCTCTATCTCCTCACCACCCAGGCCTGTTCTAGGACACCCGCTGTGAATGGTACCTCGCTGGCAGAACGGTGGAAACTCAAACCTTTTTCTCATTTGCAAAGTCATCGAAATCGATTCCTTTCGTTTTGTAATGAGAACGAGAAACACATAAATACCGTGCGTGTGGTGAAGACCGTTCCCCAATCAATGGCCGAGATGGAACTGTGCTGATAAACAGAACGATGAAGCTGTTGATTTGGGAGCTGATTTAGCTGTTTTCTTGTTTTTTTTTTAAAGCGTCTTGAAGGGGGATTGCATTCCTAGCAGCTGACACTCTTGGTGGTGTTTTGGGGGTAGAAATTAGGGTTTGGAGAAACCGAACCAAAAATGTGTCCCATTTCGTACCGCATGATTATATCATGCTTTTGTCTTGTTGTGTTGCAATATACTCTTTTCCAATAGACAATTAATAATGGGTTAACATGTCTATTTTGTTTTATTGCTTTATGTAAGCTTTTCGTGTAGGCATATGAGTGCATAACTGTAACAAATAAAGTATGGAATATTGTTTATTTAAATTCATCCACGTGCTTTAGTTTCCATGTAGTTCAACTTTTGGAGACTCTCCTATTTTAAAAACAGCTTCACAGATAGACAACTTATTCTCTTAACAGACGCCACTACCGGTTGTGTCCATAAATTTATTTCAATTTGGGTCATCAACGGGATGGTTCATCTGGAGCCATTCTGACGACATGATCCACGCTTTCTACTACGAAGTTTGATTTGTCTTCTATAATTATTTGAACTATCTTCACCATTATCTAATAATATGTTTATACTATTCGATTCAGTTCGAGTTCCAGACAAACTATTCTGCTCTTATGTACTCTGGTCTTGAGAACGAATCCACTTATCTTTCATAGCTTTCATTACTAAGAGAGCACGATTTTATCTCAATGATTCTCTTTTAAATGAGAATTATAGTAAAAGACCTTTCAGCAAATGTTCTCATTGTTTAAAAGTGACTAGCTTACAGTCGTTATCATTCCCATAAGCTGTTTACCTTTATAGGACTGCAAAATACGAAGTAGACTTCTAATCGGACAAATGCTCGATCACAGTTCTGATTCCGCCATGAACCTGTCGTGCGGTGGTGTACTCGCGCTGCTGACATGCCTGCTGTGATTGCGCAAGGTGTATATATTAGCATTCAAGATCGATTAAACTTAATGACATCGTCAGCATTCAGGCTGCAGTCGCGCACCCGTCACGAAACTGGTCTCCGACGTCCGATTCTGCAAGTCGCGACTGCACCGACAATTGAGCAAGAGACCAGTTTTTCATGGATTTATTGAACTAGCCTCGAAGGTGTTTTAAACATTCCCCCAGCCATTCCCTTCGCCCCACCGTGGGCTTAGGTGTTGCTGTATACTAACGCAAATTTTATGACTCCACTTCGCAACAAACCACAACAACTTCACCCAGTCCGGCCCAGCCCCGGCAAATGTCTCATATCATAACCTCCCAGCGCTGGTACTGCTACGAACGCAACTCGACAGATAATCCATCAACCGGTAGACTACGCGGTTGGTATCGTACTGCTGCTGCTGTGTACGTGATTGGCAAATGGCGGATCGCCGGGGTTCTGTTCGTGACGGTGAGTCATTCCGTATGATGGCCGCCGCCTTGGTGCGAATTCCGAAAGGTTGCGGTTCGATGAAAATGGGCGATAAAATTTAATTGATGAGATAAGATAGGGTTGTAAACTTTAATTTATCTCTCGCCCGGACGGGTGTTCGCTCGTGCCCGGACGCATCTTGGCGAAATTATCTAAGACGAGTGCGCCCGCTAGAACTACCCGTTTTGTAGGTGTTTGTGTATTTGTGTGTGGAAAGTTAATGCACTGGAAGCGAGAGCGATTTATGGATTTTTGCTTTCATGGTCAGGTTGCCTTCACGCTGATGGAATACAGATTCCACCTGGTAACGCATTTTGGGCCACTCGTAGCCGAAAGGAATTGGTCTTAAAAAAGTAATTTCTAGCTTCTCCCATCACTGAAGCTTTGCTCATTAACGTTCCTAGAATCCCGCCGGACGGACCGTGCTTTTTTTTCTCCACAATAGCTCGCAGGTATTTAAGCCATCCCAGGTGTGCATTAGGTAGGTTCCCCGAGCAAAACCCCTAATTCGTAGTTCGTGTTTCAGCTGCGGCACGTTCTAACCGCCATACACGGTTCGGTCCAGAAATTGATCAATATTTTTCTGACACGATGTGATGCCTTTTCTATTGTGAATTCATTTCCACACATTGGGACGCTTTGGGCAACTCGATCCGGCACCAATGCCGCCTACCAGACCGGAGCATTGCCAGGACCGAATGGGCAACACAGTTCGATAGCTTAATAAAGACATTTTTCACTCCATTATTACAGTTCGAATGAGAATAAGATTAATGACGTCGGGAAGGCAATCATTACCATTTTTCACCATCCAGACACATACACGCACAACAAGAGATGGGGGGAGAGAGCGCGAGATAGAGAGAAGCAGTGCCTGATCTAAACGGGAGGGTAGCGGAAACAAAAAAAAAATGAAGAAAAACACAGCCTAGACTTTGTCCCGACAATTGGTTTCTCGATCATCAAACGTACCAGTTTTGGGAAGGAGCATTTGGGTTTTCCGTCCTCCTATTCCGGACAGCTCACAGCCATTATCGATTGCCCGAGCCGCCGTTAAAGCGCCTTCTACCCAAAACAAATTCGATGGTCCATGTGCCAAGGGTTTTGTTGCTAGTTTGATTGTGTACTTTTACCATTCCGCCATGAACACACCAACGGGGCGAGCACAAAAAATGGAACACACCGAAAAAAAAAGTATATATACCTTGCCATGCCGAAATTCAACGTTTGCGATTGGTGCGAAGCGCACGTCAGCGCATTCCGCGGCCTTATGACGAATGATGATCACATGCCTAGTTATTTTCGGCAAAAGATCAACTGTCAAAATTCTGAACGTGCACAATGATAAAAGGCTCGGGGAATGGTGGAGAAAATTGATCTCTATTCAGGCGCACCAGGAAGACGTGGATGGTTGGTTGTTTTCGAATTTTTTTTTGCTCGTCCGGAGTTGATTTTTTTTTTTTGGGGGCCGAAGGTCTCCGAGTACCGGACCGGACGAACGGGACTTGGGAAACCGTTTAATGGATGGTTGAAGGTGTGCAAGTGTGGTGTTAAGTTGAAGCGAGCGCTACATCTATCATTTTGACAAACGCACCATTGAGCGGTGGGTTATCCGGTGAAATTGGTTGGCTTTTCTTGGGAGATAACTACGGGAAAGGTTTCCTAATCTTTGTGGAGTTATTTTTTCTTAAAATTGATTTTTATTCTATTTTCTGCGCCTTTGGTTTTAATATTTACATTTAATAGCATCAATACTCAATTTCACATGATTATACTTTCATAAGGAATTCCTTACTTTCATAAGGTATTAAACTATACGTAATTATTTTTTCTTGTGTATTTTTGTTTAATAACATATAATAATCAATTACCCTTTCCACTCCAGAGCAGCGTCGAGCAGGATGAAAATATACGTGCTAAAAGCAGACTACAAACAGACGAAACATATCGAGTGTCAATGTACTGCGCATTACATCATTCAAGGACTCTTCATGAGAGGAAGGAAAAACATTACTCAAGAGCCTGCGAGGACAGCAGGGTTTTAAGTTACGTTACCAACCTGATCCGGGACAGGAAGTTCAACCATTGGACCGGATCGGTCAATACCTTTTCTGATAAACACTCGACGCAACAGCAACAGTGCCAGGGGGTAGGAGAGCTCAACGCTAAACGGAAAGGAAACGAACCGTGCATTTGGGGTGCGATTTGTGCCACCCCGTGCACACAATCTCGGAAGGTTTTGAAGTTAATCAAATGGAAAACAAGTGTCCTAAAACTCACACTTTCCCCCGGCGACGGTTTGACGTGGCCGGGGCACTTTCTCCTTTTCCCATGAGGGGAGAAACAACAGCGACCCGGTGACGTGACGGCTTGGGAATTGTGGCATCTGAGGCATCCTGTCGGCTGGCGGGTTTCGGAGCTGCCAGGCAACGCGCTGCCCTTTCGGTAAGTGCTGCAGATCACATAAAAATTAGAGCGAAGGCAAAAACATAGATAATGCATTTCATACCGTTCCGCGGTCGAAATGGAACGTGACGCTCGGTCGGAAGCAGGACTGTCTGGTCGTCCGTTGGTACGTCCGATCGATTAGGAGGGCGAATTAAGATTGATGAGCAAATAAAAAGCTTGATGGAGAAGCATTATAAAATCGAACATCGTGCAATTCTTTCTTCACCACAGCCAGGCACTCGCTACGAGGATAAGAAGTATTTTCAACTCTCTAGCCTCGCGCTTGATGCCACCGGGTACTCGTTTTGATCGACAATTTCGGAATTTTTTAAGCTAACCATCTTCTTCGCTGGCGCTCTTTTGCAGCAAAATAAAATCATTCCATCTTGCTGGCCGGCATCGTTTCGTGGGGGCCGCCGGAGCTTCGGGCATGAGGTGGGCTCGTAAGTATCAACAGCTGAAATCGATTACGAGCAGCAGGAACGTACCAGTTCGGGAAAGGAAGCAAGCGAAGCGGTTTGAGTAATATTTGATTTTTATGATCCAGTGCAGTTTCAGCTCATTAGAGCTTGTGCGGAGTCGGCGTGGGCAAAAAAAGAATCTCCCGTCGATAAAAATGTAATTGATCCGTGGTGGCGTAGAGTTAAACAAGAGGCAAAAGTGCTTGATTAGCTTTGGTGGACACAGTTTATTACTTAACTTGTGGTTCGTTACTGCGGCTGGAACATGGGGCCAATAAGAGCTTAAGTGATCTTGTTATAGTTTAATTGTGGAGGAATTTTTAACCTCATATTTTTGTCTCGTAAAATTGTTAGACGATTGCTAATTGAATGAGTGGTGGAGGTAAAACTGGTCCGAGATGAGACAATTTTCAGTTGGTTCAGTTTTGTGTATGTTTCAAAGCTGACAGCAAACTGGGAACAGTAAGAAGTAGTTACAATTATTGGGTAACATGGGTTGGGCAAGTTATAATGTGATACCATGTTTTGCTTACTAGCTTCAAGTTTTTGGGAGTTTCTAAAAAGCTTTAAAAAAGTAATAAGTATTTAAAAAAAAGTATTTCTTCTGTATAAGTATTTAAAAAAATATAATAAATTATTTCTTCAGTTTGTGTAAAATCATTGTAGAAATCCGGTCTAGTAGTCAATTGAATTTTCTGCGGCGCGAAGTGTGATATCGAAACTAAGCCGTGTCGGTGGACTTACAAATCGCCACTGTTTATTCATTTGTCTTATTACTTAATTGACAACTTACATAGTTCATTCTAGTTCATCTGTGTCCTATTCCTATGTGTTCCTGTGTTTGTCAAATCTCGTCCTATCTATACTCCTAGCTCGTAGTGTTAGCAAGATACATACAACAACAACACATAATTTATTGAGATATTTCATGCAACAAATTCCAACAATCAGTTAATGTAAATCACAAGCTTTGGTGCTGTGTCCATGCCTCCAGTACTTATGGAAAGCATAGTGATCTCCGACGACCTGACGACCTCCAGCTGCATTATCTAAACCTGACACCCTTGAAGGCTATCAAAATACATCTCTTCGGTCGTCAGAATTTAAAATGTACTCCTTTGATGCAGAATCAAATCTTCTGACTTAATCAATTGAGACGGTATGGAACATCATTTCTTACGCGGCTTCCCGGGGACTCTTAGGAGACGAGGTCCTTGGCTGCTCCACCTATCGTTGGATCTCCTGCTAGATTTTAGTTTCTAAGGAAACAAGTGCTTTGGATAATCTTGGTGTAATGTAGCTACAATTTCCTCTTTTCCGAACATTGCTCAGTTGTCGAACTGGTTACTTAATTGCTAAACTACTCCTTTTCTTTTGGTGTAACGATCTACTCGGTTAAGCCTGCCATTTCTGGCTGACTAAACTTATGGATAACACGTAGTCAGTCCTCATTACGAGGGAAAGGCCCAAATAGGACTTGAACCCCGGTCCTGCCGTTTAAAAGACCGGCGTCGCTATTTCCTCTGACCGCACTAGCTAAACTACTAACATAATTATGTATACAAATTCCCAGTAATCTACAAACTATTTGATGGGATTAATTTTTTTTTTGCTCTACCAAAAACATTAAATACAGCCAAATTCCTGTCCAACCACAGCACCTGGATGAACCATCAGGTCTCTTCATTCAACTCCATGCCGCACCGCCTGGCTACGTACACAAGATGGGACAGTTTGGCTTTTCCTACAGAATAAAAGGACACGCTACAACTTCAGCTCGACGCACTGTGTAAGCTGTGTGGGTAAATCATTTCCACCCTCAGTATTCCTTCCAACGCCTAGCAGTAAACCCGCCCGACGGAATGGATACCCAGTAGCAACAGTAACAGAAGCATCAGAAAACCCATTGTCAGTGAAATCCTATCAACATTAATCGGATCATTTCGAAAGTGTACACATTTAAGGCTGTCGGCAGCGTAAATACTGTCTATTCATAGAGCGTCCCTTTCCCGTCCCTGCAGCATAATTTGCGTACACCGCAATGCTGATTTTGATCCATGGCCGCTAAAACCCAGCTAAGCCCCAAAACTACCCGCGGCTATTGGTGGAGGCTTCAGCTTCGGAGAGCATTTTTACGTGCTAAGCCCACGGAGTGTGGGCAACCACCGCGGGTCGGACTTACGTGCCGTGCTCGGTCCCAGCCATGGCCCAATCCCAAATGTCCCGTGTCCGAAAAATGTGGCGGCGTCTCGTTTTAATCACTTTTACAGAAACCCGTTTCCCCGGGGGCGGAGATGCGGCGCGCTGGGATGGGACGATGGACGCGAAAATCGTGCGCGTGGACAGCATAATTTCGTATGCGAGTACGATCCACTAATCGCCGATGATTATCTTTTATTATTCAAATACCGACACCCACTCGACGCCGTCGTCATCGTCGTGTGCCGGGGCAGGACATCCGGACTTGGTGCTGCTACTGGCTATTGGCAACACTTGTCGGCGACTCGAGGATGAAAATGAAGGCAAAAGTGGAGTTGGTGTTGCATTCGTACACAAATCACGCACGTGTACGCAGCGGAGCTTGCCGATCGCTCATCCGCCAGTGGTTCCAGCAGGAGGATTCGCCGAGGATGGAACAGGCAACCGTTGGAGGGTCTTCCTTTTTTTCACGCTTCATTATTATTACTCCAGAACGAAACGGCAATGTGGAGAAGCTGTTCGTGTGCATGTAAACCATCTCGGGATAGTTTTTTTTTTGCGCTGTTGAAGTTGTCTACAGGGAAGATGTGAGTAATAACACATGTCAGAGATGGCGGCTCTGTATGGAATGATTGTGTAGGAGATCCACCTACAAAGTGTACGGGCTTGGTATGAAAATCATCAATACTCAGCCATTTTTTATGACCTTATGTAGTGAGAAGACACTTTTTTTGTGCGTTGAATTCATCCGCCTGACTCGCTGGAATTTCTATTGGAACGCACGCACACAATCGATCGCACCTATAATTGAGGTCCCGGGGAAGGGGGACCCATACCGTCATTACACACACCGTTCGATTGAGCCGTCAAGAGTAGCTATCGGAGTGTTTGTTTCGCTCAGTGTTTCTGACAAGAAAATTGCTCCCCTATCCCTATGCATATGGATCGTTTCTCACCGCGCGCTGTCATTATGCGAGGCTGTCATTTTGGGGGAAAACCGCCGTGTCGGGCGCCAATGCAACCCAAACGTACACTCACGGTACACCCCGGAACGATGGCCCCGGTTGGCCAGAGAGCGTATTCAGTTAAATGTGAATAATCACACTTAATTGTTGTGTGGTGCAAAAATTTGCATTTTAAATTGCTTCCCATCGTGGCCAACTTCCGTCCGCTCGTCTGCACCGGTTGGTTTCATTTTGGGGGGATCGGGATGCTTTTTGGTCGAGAGTTGCCGTTTTTTTTTTTTTGGGTTCGGGAAGTAAGAGATATTTGAAAACCACTTCACACAAACGTTGTCAACCACCGTCGGGGTTACATTACCACCATTCCACCGGTGTATACGTCCGACGCACAAAGATAGTTGCAAAATGTTTGCCTTCGTGCGGACACGCGCCTTCCTGCTCATGACCCCGTCTGCTGATTGGAAAGGATCAACTTTCGGCCGTAATCTGGCTGGGATCCTGGATGTCTGATATGTGCGCCCTCCAACAACACATTGACGGAGCGGCGAGAATCTCATCTTATGAATATTTACGACCATTTGCTTGATTACATGTTTGCTGAATCGACCCGAAGGATTAATGTTTATGAGAAGTTGCGCAAAAAATGAAACTACAGTACCGTCAATGGCTTCAGACGCGGTAAGGTGTGTGCGTTTGTATCCTTATCCGGCGAAATATGAATCATTTAGTGAGAAGAGTTTAACACCAATAATTGGTATGATATTTATGCCGGTTGAAATTTACATTACTGAAGCAGTGATTCACCAAAAAGGTAAATCAAAAGACTTTTATAAAAAAATATCGTGTTTTTAAAAAAATATTATTATCCTATTATTGGAATAAATATTATATGATATTTGGAAGATAAGAAGATGTCTGACCAGAAAAATATAAATAAAAAACATCTGTTCTAACCCTTTATTTGATCTCCGACATAAAAACAAAGGTACTTTCACAATAAAACTAATTCCTTCAGTTCCGCAAAAAATACCACAAAAAATGCCCAGAAAACATTACAACATTATTAGCAACATTCCTCCGTGCGGCTGGAAATGGTTCTCCGTCTATATCACCATTAAGCTGCATTCGGTTGCAGCAAAACGCGCCAAAGTGCCACTTGCCTGAAGCATCACCGAAAATGCATTTACTTCTTCACGGCTCGTACTCGAGAACCTCAACCCCAATCCGCAATGTTGCGAAGAGTTTCCAACAAACTTTTTTTTTCCTGCCGCTGCAAAGACGCGCCGGAGCGACCGTTCCATCTACCGGCTTCCCCACGCATCGTTGCACTAGGTAAATGAGGCGAAATCTCTCGAAATGAAAACTGTAAAACAATTGTCCGAATCGTTAAGATCTCGATCTCGCTAACAACCGTACCGCGGTGACGAGGCGGCAGTATCATCCAGGCCGCGGTCGTTGTTGTCGTTGTCGACGCGGTGCCGAAAAGTTGTGAATCCGTAAACCGTCATTTCACGAATCGTAACGATTCATCAACCCGATTTTCCCATCCCCAAACTCCGTACGATGTTTTTTCCCCGTCCCGTGCCAAGGAACCAGCCGAGCACGACTCATTGCACTTCCGCCGCATCACGTTTGCTGCATCATTAGGCTACGGTAACGGGCGGGATGGGAAAATAAGAACAACTAAACAAAAAAGAGCAGAAACAAAATAAGAGCGGTACAAAGTAAACGAATTGCATCACAACCTCATCCGTCCATGGAGGAATGGGTTCTTTAGCATAAAACAAAAAAAAAAGAAAACTAAACTTCCATCAGACTTGGAAGAGTTTTCTGGCAGAAGGATTAGGCTGTGGGATGTGGCAGAATGTGCAACAAAGGTGCATCGTTGCCTGAGTGTTGCAGCCTGAGGCGTTTTTGTCGCAGCACTCTGGAGTGAATCCTTTTACTGATTGCTGCAGCCCCACATATACACCGTACTGTTGTACCGAGAATTAGTAAAAGAAAATGTAATTAACATTGCATTAAAGATATCGCCGCATTTCCCGGTCGAGCGGCCCATTTCCATGTCGATGCTTTATGCTTGGAAAAAAGGTTTTATATTTTATAACTTTACTGGTATTAATTATAGTTACAATAACAACACCCGAACAAGTAACAGTTCAGAAAGAATAGCTCTGCTGCAGCACAACGGGACGGCAAATACCGTGCCGAAGTTGTCAAGAACTGGCAACTCCCCATCTATGCCCCCACCGTTCGGTCCGATCGGGACAGTCAGTCAACCCAGTCAAGTCAGTCACTTAAACCCGAGGAAACTTCATAATTAAGACATCAAAAACGAACATTAATTTGTATCTGCTTTGTGTCTGTGTTCTCTCCGACGGGGCGTCGGGGTTTTTTTTTTTGGCCGACTTTTAAGCTGCCATGCCCGGTACGCTCGTTACCCGTTCCCGGACCTAATATAACAACGGCAACTTTACAGTTGCCTCTATTTTTACCCAACCGAAAAGAGTCGTTTTTCGCCAAACGGAATGATGAGATTTTTCCCGTTGCTGTAAGTTTTTTTTTATTTCGTTTCGTTTGACTATATGGCCGCGAATCGTGTCGCGCCAGAAGCGACTGTGGTCTACAATAATGCAATGGAGGTGTACCTTTTTTTACGGGCTTCCCAAATGCACGCTGACCGTGGTTGCATACGTTGGGGCTTTGGCATGTGGTGTGTGCAATGTGGAAAATGGGAAAAATGTTTTTTTCTTTTAGCTTTTCTTTGGCTGTAGTTACGCTATGCTCATTATACTGCAATAGTGTGCTCTTTGTGAGGGGGTTTGAGTTTTCTTGTGCGATATTTTGCACTTGAAAGATATGTTACATACGCTTTTGGATTCCATTGAAGAATCATACTCATGATGAGTTCTGTGGAAGTAACGTAGAGCATGGAATACATTTTATGAGTAAACACTCAACGACTTTTTTTTTGTAGCAGCAGTAGTAAAACTGATATGCTTTTAAATTTGAAAAACATATTGTCAAGGTGTGCAAAAAGCATGAATTGTGCTAAAATGTTGTTAAAAATACCTATTTCCAAATTTCTTTATTACAAAAATTGAAAACAAAAGATTTTTTTTAAAATTATTTATAAATTAACTAGATTGTTATTTTCAACAACAATTGAACATTATTATATTGATATTCCATTTGTCTTTTAATTATTTGTTTATTATATGTTTAATTGTAACAAAGTTTAATAAGATAAATAATATATTTATAAGTTCTAAGGAGAATTTGGCCGGTCCGGTGGCCGAGGAGATAAGCGGCGCCGGTCGTAAACGGCAGGACCGGGGTTCAAATCCCATCCGGACCGTTCCCCCGTAGTGAGGACTGACTATCCAACTACGTGGTATTAGTAAGTCTCGTAAGCCAGAAATGGCAGGCATGACCGAGTAGGTCGTTAGGCCAAAAGAAGAAGTATCTAGTCATTTCTTAGCTTTATCTTGTAATTCATTATAAGCCCTTATTATAAGCACGACTTGCATTGTTTCATCCCCTAAATGTTGCGCCCTTTTGTACCAACAAGCATGCCTTATCATTCGAATCCACCACCAGCATCACGTTGAACAGTAAAAGTGAAAACATAATTTCCAACCAAATGACTCCATCGGTGCGGTGCAAGCGACCAAAATGGCCGAATGTTTGTCACGGTACGGAAATAAACTCTCCATCGCTTCAGTATTTACTCGTGGTACATTTGAGGAATTGTTTTCCACCTGTTTTCCCCGCACGCAACTGTGTAGCGAGCGTTCTTACGAGCCGAAAAACTTTCGCTAGGAATTTTCTCCGCCCAAACCTCCACCCACGGACTCCGTTACATAACAGTCGGGAACCCCTCGGAAAAACAGGGACTGCAACCAAAAATGCGCAACAACCAAGTTTATTACAATCCTAGCGAAAAACTTAATAAGATTTTCCCCCTCGCAAACAAAACCGGCGACTGGCGGCGGTTCCCCCGGAATGGGCTTAGCACAAACAGTGTACCGTTTCCTATTTTTGAACCTTAAAACTCGCTCGGCGGCTCGGCGAGTCATTTCTGCCATCAATGGTTACACATTTTAAATCTTCTTTTGTTTGGCGGCGATGTACTTGCACCGCTGTCGCACTGCCGAGACGCCATCTGGCCGGAATGGGTCTCCGAAGGACGTGACGTCTAATGTCTAGCGGAAACACCGCTACACGGTACGCAAAAATCCATGGCAACCTCCCATCTTGTCAGCCGTTCTCTTCAGAATTACAGGTTATTATTCCGACGGGAGTTTTTTCAAGACTTCGGGACACCGAGAACTGAAGTAGCATAGAAGAGAAATGGTTTATTTTGCAGCAAGGTATCAGGGTATCCCGAGGTCACTGACGTTTCCCGTCGGGATAGTCTTGAAGGACGCGTTGCGTTTCTAGGCGTCGGTGTGCGATCCCTTGTGCGCTTCCTGTTACGACACGCTGGGGAATTTGGGCAATGTAGCAACTGCCTTCGTTTGGATGTGCAGATTGGATTTGACTTCTGTGTTTTTTTTTCTGTTCATGCTGGATTTTTCTTCGACCAAGTAGGATGAAGAATTTTGATGAATCACCTCCCGCAGCACTTGCTACGGTGCAGGTGCTTCCGAGCTGGATGGATGGGTTGGCCATAGCTCTGTAATGAAGTCGGTCGTAAATTAAACGTTGCGTACAACGCAAACAGTACCGGAATTGGAATTCTTCAATCACAATAATAGTCACCTGTTGTGGTAACGGATATTAAATTCATCCTTCCGTATTGGAACGCTTGGAAGCTTGGGTGGAAAACACAGTGTTTCAGGAATGTTTAAAGCGGAAATTTATCAGGTTTTTTTTTCTTCTCACAAACAATTTTCTCTGTCACTCAAGCGTGCGGAATGTGTCACGTGGAGAGATCAGTAAATATATGTGTCATGCCATCATCATGCTACTACTTCCTACTGGAACTTACTTCCTCTTTAACAGAATGTCCAATGTTTACGACTTCACTGTGTCCGGAATCGAATATTAAAAGCATAAATGTAATCGTTCCACATACTTTAAGCGTTCCTGCCGCATTCAAACGGAACGCTCATTACATATCTTCATAAACAAACCTTGTGATGGATATGGTTTAGCATGAAAAATGAATAAACACATCCGATTAGTTGGGCGATTTTTCTTGCATTTGTGTAAACGAAGCACAACAAAGTCTTGCACGCTTCCAGCTCAAGCCGGCGTCGCACGTCGTTGGCACTTTGTGCATTCATTAGTCATACGGCAGAAGGAGTCTGAAGATTCCACTAAGAATCTACCTCACGTGTCTATTATTCATACCGGGGTTTTTTCTGCTCTCTCAGTTCAGTCGGACCTGTCGGCGGGTCACACTCAGCAACGAAATTTAATGCCCTTTGTGTTGTTGGCTGTTGGCACGAGGTGATAAATTCAGTGCATAACTTGAGGAAGCCCCCGGAACCGCAAAGAACACCCCAATAGACCAGTGTCCATACCGTGTATTTAGCAAAGCTTCAAACTCAGTCAAGCTCGAAACCGAACGTTAAGGGAAACATTTTTTTTCTTTTTTTTCTTTCTGCGCCAGAGACGACGACTGTCTAACGAGTCGGGACAGGAGTGTAAGGAAGGAAAGAAAAAAAGAGGTGAGATCTTGGAGCACGCCAAAGGTCTGGTTTGGGCCAGAAGTTTATAACATGTAAATATATTTAAAAAGCAAAATAAGCAAAAACCACAACCACTCGGTTTTGGAATGCATTTTCCCACCGGTTCCGGTCCCAAAATGGGAAGATTCCTCGATGGTCCACGAGCAAGGCCACCGGGTTTTGCAGGCATGGGTGACTCGCGGGCCAACGGCCATGGACCGGGAACGGCCGTCAAACTGTGCGTTTCTTAAGTGGGAAATTTCAAATTAGGTAGAACCGTCATTATTCGGGTAGGTTCGTCGCCTGTGCACGGTCAGGTTCTTTCGGTATGCAGCGAACCGAGTGTGACTGCTACACTGAACACAATGAGACCCAGAGGTGGGAGGAAGCGGTTTCTGGATTCCTCGTAGCCGTTGTTGGATACATTGTCTCCGGCAGGACCAACAACCGCCATTCCTCAACCTTTCCGTAACCATCCATCCGCGCTGCACCGCACTATTGTGTGTTGCTCTCTATGGCGTCAAAGAATGCACACAATGTGCTTCGGTCCTTTCGGTTCCAAACAAACCACACTCCTCACAACATGCTCCCCCACCGAACCGTCTATAAGCAGATTTTCCTTATCCGCTCTGCACCATACCACCGTCACCGCGTCCTGGGATGGTATCGGTTTTTTTTCCTGTTGCTGTTGTCTGAAACACATCCTCGACGCATGACGAGGGCTCTCGTTCCGATTGTTTCGGTCACTCGAGCGCGTATGTACGGAGCATAAGAATACACACATCAAATCAGCATAAACAACACTCGACAAAAGCATAAGTAGACAACACTCGATCAAAGTCGACTTCGGGCTTGTTGCTTCTTCGGGGCGCTTCTAACCGGACAAGGGAACCGTTGAGCCCTTGGGACGGGGGGTTGCTGGCTGTATTTCTTTTCTTCGTGTTCGTTTATGAGCGCTTCCAGGCAATCCCGGTCTTGAGGTCCTCGTACCGGGCAGTTATTTTTATTAAGATTCAAACGGTCCGCTTCAACCTTCGCCGAGGACGTGATGTGTCTTTTGCTTTATCTGCTTTTACTTTTATCACTGTCGACTGTTTTGGGTGCTTTTTTTCCTTTTTTTTAAATATATTGTTTTCGTTCTAGCATGGATATCTTTGGATGTGTCAAGAGTCTTGAAGTATTTTCTATCGAAAAAAAATACATTGGCATTGAATGGGCATGTGATGATGACGTGCTCTTCAGAAGCGAGCTTATTATTGTTCTACGAATTTTAAACCATGTATACACAAGCACTGATGATTTGTCATTTTTGTTGTTGAAACAAGTTCCTGATTTTGTTTGGGCTACAACGCATAAAAATACTTTTAAATGTTATCTTTTATTTTTATGATAATTTGGCGGTCTTTCATGGACCACGAAAGATATTTAGAACTAGTTTGCTTGATATATTTAAAACTATTTAAAAATATTCCTTAACCGGTTTAACAAAATCGGTCCAAGCTCGGTCGGTAGCTTAATAAGGCTTTAAGAGCATCGCATGAACTGTAAAAGCAAACCCACAAGAACAACAGTAACGTCTTGCAAGCAGTTGAGCAAAATGTTTACACGTAACGGATCAGCAATGTACCATGAAATCGCAACGATGTTGCCCGCTGACTTGCTGACTACGGAGGCAAACGCTCACAGGCGACGTCGACAACGATGTCGAATTTGAAGGAATCTGGCTTTGATACGAGTCGGTGAGTTTTCAGTAAACATGGCACTACGTACAAACCTCGAACGGTGGCAAAATACTGCACTCTTTCACTGTGGCGAACGCAAGTGTGCTTTTGTGGAAATTGTGTGCTGATGTGTGTTGTTGTGTGTTGGCAAAAAAAACACCGGGAAAAACCCCGCAACTGCATTGCTGCCGGAGTGCATTTCTGCTCGAGTGAAATGCAACATAGAGCGTAGTGTTTATTGTGGAGTTTGTTGGCGCATAAAACTCTAAAAAGGTTTCCACTGACTGGAAGGAGCTTAGATTCGTATGCGATCGTATGGTGAGTGCATTTTCGTTCTAATGTTGCAAAATGTTGAGTCTTTCAACCGAATCTTAGCGGTTTTGTAAGGTTTTACAGAAAACGTTTTATTTGATACAGACTGTAAATGCAAACGCACAACCGAACATGCTTCTAATGATGTTTTCAACGAGTTGGTTGACTTATCCTTTTCGGCCCTTGACAAAAAAAGGCAACCGAACAAACAAAGCCTACGCTCAATTTTCCCGCTAAAAGCTTCCACGGTTACACACCAATCGATTTTCCAGGCGTAAAAGGTATTCCGCTGCCACCTCTTACATCGAAGCGTATGATTTATCTTCCGCTTTTCACCTGAACGAACACCGGTTCGCGGTTGTTCCGGCGTTTTGTCCGACGTAACGAAGTGAAAACGGAGACCCTTTTCTGCCGCATTGCCATTTTCACCGGCTGTCGATTATTTTCCGATTTGGTTGCCACGCTGCCGACCGAATTTGCCGAAATCAATATGAGGCTGTCCAGCAGGGTCCGGGTGTGGTCGGGTGAGTCGGATACGCAAGCGACTAGTTTTCTCTGGAACAAGCCTTTCAAGGATGTTATTATTTCTGGGCAAATTTAACGATCCATGCTTCGATTTTGTTTATTATTGTTAGCTGAAGGATGGGGTTCGGCAGGTGAAGCAGGTTGGATGGGCAGACCCTTAAGGGATATTTAAATGATGAAAGTTACCCGATTAATGCTATTGTGAGCCTTTCATCGTTCACAGGTACTTTTGGTAGTCACAGTAGTAGTCGTTGTGGAGCTGTGGATAATGACGTTAATTTGGAATTTCTACAAAATGTCTTCTAGCGACAATAAAGGTATTGCTAGCCATTACGCTGAGTTGAATGTAAAGTTCTTATATTTGTAACTGATGAATCACCTTTCATACGTAAGGCAAGAGAAACTATTAACTTTTTACGGGCTATAAAACATCTGTACAAGCTTTTGCTTCTATTCTTTATCATTCGCGTGTAGACTCCTCTCCTTATTAAGTTTTCTGCTTACAATAATCAGTTGTTGCTCATGGAGTCAAAAAGATTTCAATGTAACTACGTGTAAATTTCAATATCTTCCCTGTAGCTGGAACATTTACGAGTAGTTATTTAAATATAATGACATCGGAGTTTTGTTGACTTCTATGTGTCTAGGAAACACTTGGACTTCCTTATGATCTTCATAGTTGCAAGAAGAAAAAGTCATATTTATTCAAAATGTGCATTTTGTTGTACTTAATTGACTTGATCTTGTTGATTTGATACTTAGCATCACTGAAGATTCAGGGTAGCTTTTGGATGTTGGATTACCTGGAATTGACGTATTTTAAAGAAATGAAATTACTCCTACTGATTCGTTTGTTCCGTTCCGTTCCGTTCTTAGTTGCTAACAATTCCTCAATATCACTAATGCAATAATAATTTATGAAAGTTAATTTAAATTAAAGTTCCTATTCCACTTACCAAAAGTATCCTTTTTTCGTTGAAAGAAAACAAACAACCGGCACATACTTGCCAGTGCTGTTACAGATGTGTCAGCAATACAATTTGAGGTTCACAATGCACAGCGAGTAAACCGAAGACAAGTTGCTGCTACAAGTTTCCTATAAACAGCATTCCTGTGCATTCGTTAGACGCTTGTGGCAGACAACAAAACGCACCGTAACAATGAGCACGCAAAGCATTTGCAGCCGGGGCAAAACTTTCCGGTTCATGATGTGCGGCAGTGGCTTAGTTTCGGGCCAGCAATATCATTCATTTTCCACGGTTCGGGGTTCCGTGCGATGAAACCAAATGTACAGTAGGTGATGTTTTGAAATGCTTTGTAATCTTGAGCTGTTGAAATGTTGGAGTCCTTTATGTAACTTATTCCCCATAATAAAGATGTACAAAAGTGACATATTATTTAAAAAATGTATAATGCTTATGAAAATAAATCTGGCGTATAGAATAATGACCGGCAGTGTAATTGTCAACCAGCCGCACGGCATCAGTGTCAGTGCTAAGGAGAAACGCCACAACACCGCAAGCATATCCGGCCACGGGCTTCCGACCACCGGCGCCGTGCGGCTGGTGTAAAACATCTTTTTTGAATTATTATTCAGCAATTTGTTGGGAATTATTTACAAAACTTTCCGCACACAGTATCTTTTCCGAGCCATCTCGTTCTTCATTTCTTTTACAACTTTCAAAATGGCAACTTTTCTCCCCTTATCCCCACTGACAGCTTCCAGTAGCAGTAGCAGCGAGAAGTTTTCCAACTTTCTACCCCTTTTCGCAGTACTAACAGACTCTTTGCTACGTCCACCTCCATGGCATGGAGTACGGAACATTGGGCCAATCGAAAGAAAATGGTGCAGACTTTTGATTGTGACGTTGGCCAAGAGCTTCTACTTGCATTTGATGCTTTCCTTGGCAGCCAGGGTTCGTGGAATTTCATCCTTCTCATCAGGCAAATGGGCAGCAAATTGGTGGGGACTGTGGGAGATCGGGCCTCATCAAGGAAGATTGCTTTGTTTGCACGCCGGTGGAGTACGATCGGGCTCGGCAGCATGATTTCAAGTGCAAACTATAGAGTGCACAACAGCTTTTTGAGGGTAAGTTTCTATCACTGCCTGCTGTTTGGTTTTGTTGTGCTTTTGCATTAGACGAGGGCATTAGTAACCGCGAGATGATTGCGTTCCTCGTCCTGGGGAGCGAGAAGATTGCTTTACGATATTAATATCTGTGCTGAATAGTTATGCCTTGCAAAAAGTGGTTCAGAGTTGATACCGGTTACAGAAGAGATTGCTTTTACAACACTTTTTTGCATGGCAATGGCAACAATGCGAATGTCGTAAGGGACACTGAAAATAAATTAAAAAAATGCGTTTTTTCTTAAGCCACTCAGATTCGAACTATTAAATGTCGTTCAGGATGCTTAGCTTGGATACATGAGCTTTCTTCAATATGTCGTAAAAATTAAGAGATTTTGTTTGAATCTTCAGAAGATCGTAGAGAGGGTAATCAAAAGTGAATCTTCGGAGGAATAGACAACCGTCATAAGTAAGTCAATAATTTAGCAATATTTTGAATAAAAGAATGTGTTTACGTCAGGTCAGAGACTTGTTGAATAATTAGTTAATAATATTTTTTTACAATAATTTCAATTCGTTCGGGAGATGAGAGTTCTTCAGGATGTTAGATTTACTCTTGTGGCATTCTTTTTTTGCCATTAAAATAATCTTACCCTTGTAAAATAAAAAAAAAACTCCCTGCAGTACTACAAAAAATATAATCCATTTTCTATAATTCTAGTTTAAATACTGCGACGATAGGAAAGTCCCCAACAAATGGCGCAACTCAACACCTTTAACCGTTGTTTTGCACAACAATCAAATTACCTTCGTTAGCGATGGACAATTCCATGTTGCTTCGTTCGCGTGTGTGCTCCCCGTCATGCTGCAGACACGATCCGACGAACCGCGAACCCAACGCAGCTGAAGTTTATTATTTATGGACAAATAAATTGTACCCTAATCAAATATTTGCTTACAATCCGCGAACCTCTGGTCAGTTGGCCATATTTGCGCGAGCTGGCATTCTGCTGCGAGGTACGGCCACGGCCCGCAAGCTCACCTGTCCAGCAGTTTGAGGTAGAGCAGCGACACACAAAAGCTGACCACCAGCACACATTCCGGCAATCGTTTGGCATGGAATAGAAAATTAGATTTTCCCAAATTCAGCTTTAAACTTTCCCCCCAGCCCGGTGTGTTCTGGTTGCCGGTGGACGAACCATCAGAGGCACAGCTACGAGGTCACACCGAAACTTCTACAGCCACGGGAAAGTTGTTCGTTACGTTCAAATACCCGCCATGTCCGGCGACAATGGGTTCGTAGTGTTTTCCATCTAAAAGGTTGTTTGGTTCGCTGGTCTCCATCACGCGGACATTTGTGTTTTTGCGTATCGTTTTTTTCCCCCTGCCATACCGTCGAATTCCGCAAATTTGTTCTTGGTCGCGCAGAATGCTAATGAAATTTGAATATTTGTGCACTCGCATGCAGCCGACATGTGTCCGAAAGGGAAATTGTTTGCGCTTGCGGTCTTTCGGTGTATTTTTCCAACCGAATGGTGATGACGATCGCGCCCACATGCCGGCAAACAGGGAACGCTGCCCAAGCGTCGATTCTAAGGAAAGTGCGCTGGTTAGCGGTGGGCTGATATTTCGCGGGAGTTGATGTTGATTTGAATCAACATGTGCGTTTTGATTGGAAAATACCGATAGTAAACAACTGTTTCGGTGGGCTAAACCGAATGCGCTCACAACCATGAATATCCAATCAATGTTGAAAACAAAATTTCTTCTCCTGTGTTAAATGGACAAGAGTTTGGAATGAATTGTATAAGAGTAAGTTGTTAAATAAATTACACACTTCGCATTGGAATGGGCATGCTAAACTTCACCGCTAATAATGTCCCGTAAGATAAATTGAGAATACGTTTTGCGACACGCTGTCTCTGCTACCGGAAAAATACAAAACTCCCACACAGCAACTCCTCAACAACTAGAACGAAGCATCATTGAATCACTTGGCTTATTTGTGACGGAGCAGTCATGTCTTTAGCTTTCCGAGCATTACGAAACACCCTACAACAAGCATGGCGCTTATCCCATGGGTGACAATTGTCGGCCGCGAGTCGTACGTCGCAAGTACATCCTGTGAGGGATGGCACTCAGTGAACCATTTCTCGTTTCGCGAAAAAGTAATAACTCACACGAGCGAGCACAACATTCTTGTGCAACTTTTTGGTTTATTTTTTCCACCAAAAAGTTGATGCCAAGGAATTTCGCTTACCGAACAAGGTAGCGAGAACATGAAACACATGATGTCCCTGGCAGCATCTCATGGGGAATGGTTTCGAAGCTATTGTGGAGCTAAATTGCCCGCAAAAGAAATGTCAAATTGAACCGTGCGGCAAACATATATCACGGCAGTTTAGGGTCTTCAAGATGGGAAAGAATCATTTTATTGCATTAACTGAATCGTATCAAACCGTTACCGAAACCGTTAGATGTTTGGATTGAAAAATCGTTCTTGTCGCAAATTTCCAGCAGAGGGCGCTGTTCGTTTAGTACGACAGCAAACGTCACAATTTACTTAGATGAGTGGAGGCTACATTTACTGTGAAAAGTTGTTGCATTATTAAAATACGTTATTAATTTGTATGGGCCATTTACAAATTCCTCTCTGTCCTCGCCGTACAGCTGACCCCTGACACTGTCGCTGCTCTCGTGTTCTACTCATATTCCACGAAAAAGAATCGAAATGAATGAAGTGTCAGTTGTGCTAGCTAATTATATCCTTTCTAAACGCGACCAATCTAATTCAACCAACTCGCGCACGTGTTTCACGTGTTTGGCTGATGGCTACGCTTCAGTGAATGGAACAGGCTCCAATTCGGGCCCGGAAAACAATGTACACAACCCTCCTATACGTATACATCCGATAAGGCTTGACCGGTGCTAAAATTTATTGCCCAAACCTTCACCCACCCTGATGAACAGAAATATCTTTCACAAAAAAAACATAAATGAAACGCTCTGTGTGTGAGTGTGTTTTTTTTTATTTTGTTGAGTTCTGTTTATTTAATTGAGTTTTTAATAAAGCACATTCACCCTCCGCATCGTTTACCACGTGCGGCCCGGGCACATCATCTACAGGAAGTCAACTGGGACGGATCCCGGTTCATCATTTCGGAGGAAGTGGCCCGGTAATTTATGGCTTTGATTAAATGACCGTAAGGACGTGGACCGATAAGCGCGTATCCTGGCGCGCGACAGTAGGACGGACAGAAAGGATGCGAAGGGCGTGTACAAAGTTTTTTTTTGTGTGTGTGTATCCTCTCCTCCTGTTTATTCACAAATACCATGCACACCTTCGCATACGTTGACGACCCTAGGACGAAACAAGCCAAAAAAAAAGTGTAAGGACACCCCTGTTCTAAATAAGTAAGTGAAATATTTAACCTTGTCCCTGACGGTACCCTCAATCAGCCGCGCCTAAGATGGCGGAAAAATGTCAAATATTCGAGCATAATAAATTCTTCATTTGTCTCGCTGTGATGTCTCGCCACCGCTTTTCGGATGCGAACAAATGGCAACAAATAGCGGTGCTGCTAGTATAGGGCGGGTTGCGCAATTGTTCCCCGGCTGGCAGTGCGATTTCATTACGCTCCGGTTGGGTGACAGAACGGCAAGCGGCAACGTTCCTAGTTCTCACCCGTCCCGGCGACATTTCACATTTGATGCGGTTGTGCGAATTTCCTTCATGATGCTTTTGAATTTCCGAATTCCAACCCGTGACTATGACAAATGTTGGACCATCTTTCGCCGTTCGGTAAGTGTATTTGGAGGATAGTCACTAGCGCGAAGATATGTGTTCATTAGACATTCCCGTCGACTTGCGATGGTGTCCCGGACGCCGGGTACCACTGCTCCAGCAACGAAACAATACGTTACGTAAATGAAATATGACACATGTCAGTCTGTTGGCCGTGTCTATCAAGCGTGCAGCCGACGTGAAGTCGAACCACTGCTCCCTGCATGGCATTGGGTTGATTAGTCTGCGGAACTTCGGGCGCGCGGTTCTCCGTACAACTGTGACCTGCTGTCATCTAGAACGGACCCGTACGTCCTCCACCAAACACACTGCACACGATCGGTGTGGTCCGCACCGATCCATCATAAACGCCGCGACAGTTGTTCGTCTGCATGGGCACCCGCGTGCTCGCGCTCCCCAGGTTCGCCGGTTAATGTGGCTTGGTTCTCCCTGTTTTCCGGTTTCCCGTCAAGGGACATGGAAAATAGATAAAACTAAATTATTAAAACAATGTTTTCCTTTTTTTCATTCTGGTGTCTGTGTGTTTGTGTTGTTTTTTAATGCTTTGGTCCGCTACGGATTGTTTAGCAGGAATCGTACCTCACCCAAAATATGTTACTGAACAGCTGCTCGGATATAATGCGTCTGCTGTTCATTTTCGATCAATCTCAAATTTGTGATGTCTTGATGACGAACGAAATGAGCAGGGTATGAATGGTTGTAGAGCGTACAAAGCGTTGAAATTATCCGCTAGAATGAACACAGCGGAGCGAAAGGAAGTAAGAAATTATAGGAATTGTTTTATTAAAAATTGTTCGACTAGGAATAATCATTCACCATGAAAGTAGTGGCATGGTGTTGACTGTTTCCACCGAACATTAAGAAAGGTTTTCTGAAACAATTTTAGCAATAATAAATGAAGTCAACTTCAGATACTATTTTAATTATTTCCTAATAAAGATTATTTGTTAATAATGTATTGCAAGTCTTGTCACACTTCTTGCTGATAACGCACATATTTTTTGTGAATTAATATGTCATAAAGAATAATATTGTGTACTGTAGTTCTTTTGAAAAGCATAAAAAAAAATTTATAGAAGCATCAAGAACTACTCACAACTGATAATCGTTCTCGGGCCTTTTGACCCAACATTGTTCAGAATCATTCTCATTGCACACAAACAGCCTCTTCATTAAGCTTTGAGGCACTTCAATGTGACCGTTCTGTTGCTTCAGCTTTCATTAGTGTCCATATCCCAAGAATCTCAGCCGTAGTTCACCATAGTAGCAGCTTGCTGTTGAGAATTCCTACATCCAGTAAAGGACTTCAAGAAATTGCCATCTAGCTTCACCACAAACGGGCCATTGTCTGTGTTATTCCCAGCATCATAGTGTAGAGAGTGTCTAGCATTAGTTTTAATATTTAATATTTGAGTTTAATTAAAACCACCTTGTTAGACTAATCATCTTTTATTTCTGGGTTAGGTACTACGAACGTATGACTGTTCAACTTTCCTCGCAATAAACAGTATGCACATTCGGCATGGTACACATTGCATGACAGACACATTTAGCGCAGTACAGCGTGATTCAGTAACGTAATTTCTCCAGAACGTTTGTGTCTACCGTTGGTGCAGCATACCATCTGTTAAATAATTTCTCCCAGCAATAGCATGTACACCTCCACCCATACAGCGGATGCACTTTTCTTCAGGGGGGGGTATTTGAAATCCACCATTAAAAAGGCGTTATGTTTTACGTTCTTAATTATCGGAGAAATTAAACGCACCTGCTGTGCCCGTACCGTCGAAGGACTGTGCACGTGCCTGGTGTGTCCCTGTTGGAGCTTCTAAAAATATCTCCTCCGGTACGTAAGCTGCGTAAGAAGCAGCCCTTTTCTTTGTCTGCAGTTAAAGCATTCTAAATGCAGAGGGTAAAGGATGCGCTGCGTGAAGAAATCATAGCATAAAATGGGGGGAGAGAGAATTTTTTTACGTAGCTCCGTTGCACGAGAAATGTGATACACCACTGCAATATCACATTTCAATGGTGTTTTCCCTGCCGGGCGCATTTGCACTCCACTCAGTGAGCGGCAGTATTTAGTTTTGTTTCATCTCACTGTTACAACGCAACTGCTTTCCTTGTTTGGACAGGTTAGTCTCTTGGTGGTTTGTATTTTTGGCTGACTGCGTATTGTTAGTTTAAAGTGCATCCCGGAACTGTTTCTCAACAGCGTCAGCTTGTGGAACGTAATTTGCTGCCGTTTTCCATGCACACTCCTTGCTCCCTCGTACCAGCTCCATTCGAAGGCAAAGAGTTTGATACCGCACACAGATAGGGCGTAATAAACGGCCCGAAGGCAAGAAAATGAGTCCCTTCCCGGTACAGTGTGCTTAACATTTTTAATGTGCCTCACACTAGCGAATATATTTCACGCCAAAGCAAAAACCTCTGCTCCGTGACCGACCTCGCCCGGCAACACTTCGGGTCGGCATAGTTGATGACAGGTATTAAAAGGTAATCCGATTACAAGAGCTCAAGCATTTGATGGGAAAGCTGTAATGGAAGTGAGAGCATGAAAAGGATTTCGTTTTAAAAATGCCCCTGGTAATTAGCATCAAGTGAAACATGTTCGCTACAAGTGGCGATGGGCTCTGGCACGTTTGGGTCGAACTATCTGCCGACATGATCGGGGGCATTTTGCATTCGTAGTGATTGTTGAAAATAAAGTTTTGCATTAAAAATAAGCTTGTACTATTGTTGAAATGAAAATATACATCTAATGTGCAATCAAACAAGTTAATCTAATATAGCTGTCTGCGGAATGGTTGAAAGCCTTGTGAGACATGGTACCGGCACTTACCTCGAACACATTGCTCGACACAGTGCAATCATTTGCAAGCGGGAAAAAAATAAAACAAAACACACCTCCACACCCAGCACCCTGCCTTTGGCAGCACCACGAAAGCAAACTAATGAGCCTCATTTCCATCTTTTCCGTACGGGGTGGTTACATTTTTGGAGCGAGCTACCAGAAGCAACCCATCACTCCCATCGCTGCTGAAAGCGAACCCATTAGCGAATGCCCCAGCGTTCGCGTCCGCGTTCTCGCATTAAACGAGGTGCTCAAATTTATTTTAATTTTATTTCTTAATTTTCAGCTCGCATCGGTCGCACGGGAGTGTTCGCGAACAGGTTCCTGATCGCGTTTTTGGGGGCGCAGTTTTATGTGGCTCGCCCGGAATCGGATTCGTTCGCAGTGGTGGCAAATGGTGGTGCGAACCTTCAACCGGACGGTTTTCGATCAAGTTCTTCGGACCGGCCACCGGCTGCCCGGTGTTTTCCCCGTACCCGTGCGGGGTGCACCGGGTTTGACTAATTAACTTGTTAAGTACTCGATTCCAGCGATTCCACGTATTTCTACACCCCGTCACCGGCAAAATGCGACCCGCGATCTTGAATAGTGTGTGAAAGAAGATGTTAGGACGTGATCGGGATCGAGATAGTGCTCGGGCGAAGCCGATGCCTTCAGTGTCTTCGTCTCGCGGTGCGTTCTGGCAGGGTAGCAGTGAAAAACCTTCTGATGGGTTCGATTATCGGCTGATCTGGCAGTAACGAATCTCTCGATTGGAACAGGGGAAAGAAAAAAACACACCCCGATCGTATCGATCTGCGATTGGATCGCGGGTAATTTATTCTCCCCAAAAGGTTTTTCTGCACACCCTCCAGCAGGCCAGTGTGTTTCCCCCTCCCCCCGGGGGTAATGAGGCTATTTGTATTCGCGTTCCGAACGCCATTTCTTTGGCGATCGTTAGTGAACAGGTTCGAAACGCCTCGTTTACGTTCGCTGCTAAATGGCCGGTGGCCCAGATGATGTGGGGAATGAACCAAACCTGGAACGTGGAAGGATCACAGGATGACATTTGGATGATCTCACGTCTCTCAAACGTATTTTCTGTGTAAGCGTATGTGTGAGTGAGTCTGGTTAGCTCTTTTTCCAAAGTAGCAACCTAACCGAGATCATCTAGCAGAATGCGGCTAATTTAGTTTGACTGGTCTGAAAACCGATCGCCGATAACGAATCGGTTCGTGCAGCATGTCGTTTGGTGTTCTGCCCCAAAATTCAGAAGTCGTCATGAGTCTTCGCCCGGGTGCTGCTCAGTGAGTCCGTTTGGTTCCGGTGACGCACCATGAATGACGCTCATCGTAAGCGACAAGATTAAGATAGCGAGACAGACAGCATCTGGTAACAAACGGCACACACGAAAAAAAGAAAACCCGCACCATCTTCCACAATGATCGTAATGGTGGCTATCAGTAGCGAGAAGGTGCCCGAAAAGGCAAGAAAAGATCTTAATCGTGCTTCGTTTACCGTGCAGGTTACAGTGTCGCCGGTCGGCGAAGATGCTGTTGCAGTTGAAGAACAGAACGCTGAAAGTGATTTTGTAAATTGATGTGATGCGTCTAAATGCATAATCAGCAAAGGTATGCAATTAATTTACTCTTCCCTTGTCACGCTTTAATAGAGATGTGTGTGAAATTGGTATTTAAAATACAGCAGTTTTAGTTGTTACTACACAATGCGATTTGAAATCTAAAAACGCTTTTGCGATGCACACAATCACGCTTAAATCAAAATTTCCTTTCAAAACTTCCCTTCACGCCGCTTTGTGTGGCCTTGGGGAGAACGGTGCGCATCATAAATGCACACCACAAGTGCACAATCGGCTGCGCAATCACCCAGACAATGGGATGTGAGAAAACATAAATTGTCGACCCCAATTTTTTGCCAAACCCCTGTACGGGTGGTACGGAAGGAACGTAACCATCATCTCCGCTTTGCCCGCGTGCCAGGATCATCCCAGTGCCTGGAGTTGCCAACACAGACTATTTTCTCCCATGCCCCACGAGAATAAGCTAGTGTTTTGTGTACAAACAAAAACTGTAAAGCCCCGGAATGATAACACAAAGACGGCCGGCTGCATAACGACTGCGAATTGTTATGCAAATGTTGCCTGGTTGCCTGGATAAAGTCAGAGTCGTCGTCGTCATCGCGGAAATGGTACGAAAACACAGTTCAGCGGGATGTACTGGAGTTGTGGCGTCTGACCTGTCTGGAAGGACAATCGGTAGAGGATGGAAGGTTAACACGAGCGGCAAACGAAACATGAATCAACTTTCCCTTTTTCTGTTCAGTGAACTTATTAGTGTGTTTTTTGTTGTTGTTGACGTTGTGCTGGTGTGAGAAATGTCTATTGTACATTCCATTTCTCCTTTGGGGAGATACATCCCTCCGGAGTCCTAGGATGGCTGGTCAGGTAGGTTGACTATGCAGGTGGCTTATCGTGCTGGATTTGATCGTTACTTACTGATGGTGGTGTGAAAGTATTAGTGTTGGTTTTGTTTCATTCCATTTGCACGTTTAAATACGGAACCGCTGTAATGGTAGGATTCCCTGTAGGTGTTTTGATATTTTATTTCGAGGGGGTTCGGTGTCCATAAATTAGGAGGGCAATTCCATCTCTGTTATGTTTTGTAACCCTTTCTTATTATGCACCATCCGCTCCCTTAGCAATAATGTTAACGCGGTATATTGTATCTTCAATTCCTAAATTCTCTGTCATTTCATTCACTGCACGAATTGCTGAAAGTCACGAAGAAATGAAATTGAATCGTCCAAAGTCCTAATGAAAAGTAAACATCGATTTGTGTTTGATAGAGCATACTTCGAGCTTTAAAGGTAAATATGTTAAAAGAGATTTATGTCTATAATTTACGATTACTTTTTTTCTAGCTTACAGATGATCTTAGGATTATCCTATCGAGATAATAAATACAGCATACATCGCACTCTGTTTTTTTCTGTAGTCCTCTGTGCCATGAATCGTGGAAACTACTAATGGAGGACGCCATTTTAGGGCGATGTGTGCTGCAGACCATCTTTGGCGGTATATGTGGACAGGGTGTTTAAAAAAAGGGATTGATCCACAAGCAAATATTCTGCCGATAGCAATGGCCGGGAAAAAAATATGGTTGGAGCACGTGATGAGGATGCCAGACTCGTGTCCTTCCAGGAAGATGTTAACCTGCAACCCGTGTGGCACAAGGTGTAGAAGAACACAGCGAGTTCGAAAGTCGGATCATTTGGAGCTAAACCTGTTGGAGAGAGGATGCAACCAGGAGTGGCGGATGTAACTCTCGAATATCCTGGAAAAGACCAGGCCATGTCGGTACAACATGCTCGAATGTGGATAAAAAAAACGAATTCGGCCATTGCTAACTACATTATGATGTTTGGAAAAGAATTATAATGGACTTTACTATTGAATGGTCTATTTGCATAACAATAAACATGTTGAAAGAGAAGCTGTCGGAGTTTGAAGGATAAGGTAAACTGAGGATAAAGGGTAAAGGACTTGAAAATATAGAACTACGTTTTAATGTTGTAATGTATGCATGAATTCTCTGAAGACCTGTTAAAGCTATTGTTTGTATGAAACAATCATTGGCTCAGATGCATCCTTACATCGTGAGATCAGTTGTAATATAATAAATTATAATAATTTCAAATTGCGAACCTCCAATGTCTACGGAAGTTGTAAGACTAATAGTTGTCTCCTCAAATTCTTTGGTTTAATGTCATCAGACTTATTCTACAACATTCTATTAATAGTCTGATATGAAGAAATGTCTAAAGAAATTCAGGCAGATTGGCAGACAACAGAGATGGAACAGGAGAAAGATTAAGTACTTTTTTGTTTCTAGTTACATAGGTTCTCTAGTTAGTTTTCTAGTTACATTTTTCTGGATAGTAATACGGCCTGGCCGTCTTCCAGAAATAGAAAATAGGTGTTCCTGAGGACAGGAACAGTTTACAGGAATATTTTTCGATTTGGAAAAACAAAAACACTTCTTAATAAATAAAGTACACTCAAACATTTCTAAAGATGATCGTCTTTTCGCTTGGTAATGCCACTTTTAAACTGTAACAGAAACGACACGATGTGTTCTCTCTCTACCAAGGGGATTGTTTTTTCCATTTCATCACCGAAAACATACTGACGAGTTACCAAACTTCTGCCGACGTCTTCAATTTCAATGAAAACTGAAACACACACATGCACTCCTTTAAAAGCATGACGGTCAAAAACAAACAAATTTGTTTTCCATCAACTCACCGCCATCGTCATCGTTGGCGCGACGACAGAGTGTGAGGCGCGGTAAGCATAATTGTTGCTTCTACACGCCCACCGCCCCAGCAAAACAACGGGAGCAGCAAACAGCAAAAGATGCTAGATTTTTGGCGCGGATATACCGCAATGAACGCACACCTTTGAGGTGGGCCGTATGGGACCCGCGGTGGAGTCCAGTTTTTCCCACATTAAACTGTCGTTTTGTATGTTGCTTACTCATCCGGGCGGTGGTCGGATGTGATATTTTTGGGGCCGTGAGGGAATGTGTGCGTGTAGAGGGTAACGCCAGTCGCCTTAATGCTCGTCGTGCGCTTACCCCCACTCCATTGCCCTCCAATGCACTCCCGCGGTGGATAATTTATGTGCTCATTCGCCCTGTTCCCTGGAAGAAGACATCACGATGGTGACGAACCCACGGATGAAATTGAGGTTAATTCTTTTGTTTTTTTTTTAGGTGAATATCAGCCAGGTTGCGGTGTCTACTTTCGATAGCCGGCAAACACCAGAACCAGAGGAGATGTGCCTTGCCGTGTTTCAGAACCATGGTTCAAACCCAATTGAGCCATTTGGCTGGATTTCGAGGTAAGGGAAGGTAACGGTGTCAGAACGGAAAATAATCGCTGATGGTCGCGATGAGTTGGCTGGTTTTGCGGTGCCTGCACCACCGTAATGTTCTCCTTTTCTTCAAGCCCCTAAACAGTTTGAATTCAACTCTCAAGCAACGCTTGATCTTGCGATATGATCACTTCCGGTTGTAATTACTAAAACGATCTTGTTTGGGATCGCGATGAGATCGTTGTTCGTGGGTTTGTAGCTTTTTCGGGTTTTTTTTTTCCAGTGGGTGGGGAACACGCATCTGTAGCGCGCGCTAGTTCCATCGCCACGTCCGGAAAGGCATTTGCTATGATGAATGGTTTTCGGTTGGATGGTTATTCTGGGGATGGTTTTAATAATAGGGTTTTTGCAAGAATGCTAGGGAAAGGTTTGGTAGAAGGATTACGTTGAGCATTGAAATCATTGGAGTCAGAAGTCAATTCACAAACGGAGTGTGCTGTTATTCTTATAGGAACTGAATAACGCATAAGAATGACGCCACCATAATTTACTTTGAATGGATTTTACATTAGACAATGGATCTGCTCAACATTCCATGGGGGCTACTGTAATTTTAAACAAAACATTTGGAAATTAAATAAAGTTCAATTTTATCATAATAAACGAATCACAATATTAGCAACAGCTATGTAGCTACAATTGGATAAGATCATGGATTGATTGTATACTTTAAGCCAAAGATTTGAATATTGTATCAAAGCGCCATAATTTATGCAACGTGCATAGCACAATTATCTTAGGATGACAACTACTTTTCCTCATACGCTAGTGTTTCCTGGACTAACGAACATAATATTTTACAAAACGATTTTTTTCCAAACCCAGTACCTCACAGCATTTAATAATAAAGTGGACGTCGTATTGCAATTGTCAAGGGTTTGGAAATTTCATTTTACACATTCTCAAGATGGAACTAAATATTATTATTTAATTTAGATCTTCCTAGGAAGCTGTAGCGTAAAAAAACACACTTCAACCCCAATACGAATAAAACAACTGGAGCAAATTCACCATGCCAGCGGAGAACCCGTTTACGGGAAAAGATTGCAAAGAAAAGCATCTTTCTTTCCATCTCCACTGGCTATTGTTTTCATAAATTATTCAAATTCCTCAAGAGGATTGCATAAACATAATATTAACAGACCGATTGCGTTTGGGCTATGGCGTCGGATGCGCCGTCCGTGATGCGATTTGATGCAATGGTTGGTTGCGTTACGCGCGTGGCGGGATGCGGAAGCCAAACAGGCAGGAGAGTGATAAAAATGCGCCGAACCTTAAATTCAATTAGATTCAAGACCCAGGAGGGTTCGTTCCTGGCAGAATAGAGAGCGATTTCGTAGTGGAATGTGGCGCAGCAAGAAACGAGTCTCGGTTCTATCGGCCCTCACCAGGCCGGAGGGATAATGGTTTTGTTTTGCTCCTTGCCCGTGTTTAGTTGCTTCACACCGGTGGTACCGTTGGGAGATGGGCAGGAATTTTATGCGCCCGGTTTATTAACTTGTTTGCTGCAGTGAAGCATCCTGCCCGAAGTATCCTTGCCATGTACGAACGTACGACAGACGGACAAATGTATTCCTGCGAGGGAAAAACCTCCACCCTCATATTGCATACAATGCCTTACGCGCCCGCTGATGATGATGAAAACCGAGAGCTCATGAATTCGAGCGGGTCGCTGCTGGGAAAAATGCAAAATCGATCGCCATCGCCACCGCTCGAGATGTCAGCGGCTCATCCGTCTCCGGCTGAAAGCTTTTTCCCAAGTTCAGTGGCCGGGCACAGTCTCCAGACCGACAGTCCAGCGCTCCGTTTTGCTTCACCATATTGCCGAGGTTAAGATAGCGCAAGCGAGCACAAGACAAGCTCAACCCGTCCCGAACCCGTCCATTTCCTTTGAAGAATGTGGATGCAAGAAGATGAAATTTGCATTTATCAGTGCTTTCATCATAAATACATCTTTTTCTTGCAGTTGCAGTCGTTTTTCTTACGCTTGTTCTGCTATCTTCGAACCGAAACCGAGGCGAAAGAGTTTGGCGGAACGGATTATAAACTCTGGCAGCTTGTCGACGGCGTGTCCTCGAGGGACTTTGGGAAAAGAGAATTGGTTCTGCGCTAGGTTTCAAGCTTAAGGAGATATTGTTGTTTTTACTTTTGGTTTTGCAGATTGCGCCCGTAGAGTCTTATGAATAATGTGTTCGATTCGTTTGAATCGAATGGAATGAATATTAAAACAGTGGCGCACCGTTGTTGCCGTCTTTCGCAAAATGGGATTGACCGTCCTGAGAATGCGCTAGACGTACGGCTTATATGGGCAGCAGAAATCAATCCTCTTCGGTGCAGCGAAACCACTGACGGGCACCGATCAGCTATCAAAGGTTTCGTCGTCAACAATCATCAACCGCACAATCGGAAACAATGGGCTAGCAAATCTAGTTCCCAGTCTCCGAAGGTTTTTTAGGTCTTGTTCCTGCGAGGGAATCCCTTCTTTCGCTCGGTAGGGCCGTAAGGGAAATAGCGTGCCGCGGGCTAAACGGTAGGGCTGTATAAGTAGTGTGATCAATGATTTGGCAGATAGACGCAGCTCCCTTATGTACAGTAATACAAAGCCTTCGGTTTATTTTTCGCATACTAATAAACTCTTCAACACGAGATTGCCGCGGGATAGAATCAATACGCAAGGAAGTAATCAGTTGTTTGCCGGATGACAAGAACAACCATCGACTGTTTTTTTTGTGTGTACTATCGCTTCTAAAAACCATCATCTTTTTTCTCCCGGTCGTAAAGTTAGCGATTCGATCCGTAACTGCATCTTCGCCACACAAACCCCTGCCGGCTGAGGGCGAATTTGCACTTCAATCGTACGGATTTGGCGAACAGTAGTGCCCCGGAGGGAAGCGACTCGAGAGACACACCTCTGCGAAATTGGCTTTGGTCACATGCTACCAAATTATTATGCATTACGCCCCGAAGCGGACACACTTGATGTGAGGAATCCTCAAAAGTCCAATCGAAAGTACTCGGTGGTATGGTGGAGTGCCCGAAGGGTTTTGCGGTTCGTCGGATGAACGCATCATTTACACAATTGTTTGCCAAAGAGGACGAAATTGCTGGTGGCAGTTTGCTTTGGTTGCGTGTGTCGTTCTTGTCGTCTGAAGTTGGTTCAATTTCTTGACGAATCCTGTCGAACCATCGCAGGCGGTTCCAGCCTTGGAGCACGACATTGATCAGAGCTGGATGTAATTAGATGATTGCAGTAGATTCTTTCTCCTTATCTCACTAGCTCTTGTATCTAGCTTCTCGCAGATGATCCCAATGGAAGTCATCAATAGCAAGTGTTCAGCTTATAAACCAATGATAGTAAAATAATCAAATTTCCATTCTCCACAATACTTTTTTTTAATAAAGGAGTCATGTTTTCTATAAACGTTTATTTTCTCTATAAAATGATATTCTACCATTGTTTTCGAGCGGTACAATCTTATCTAACCTCAACTCTCTCCACCTGATAGCCAAGGGAACTTCAATGTATAATATATTATTCCGATACACCTTCAACTTGTGTTGCGATAATGTTATAGTTGCATATTCTCATAAGTTCATAAAATTTAATTCGATACATCCATTCTTGAACCCACCGGGAAACGACCGGCTCCTTTTCCTTCCTAAAAAAAAGAGAGGTAAACCCATTTACTCTACCTTTGCCGATACTGTAAAATAGCATGTAAGTTGATCTTTGCTGTCGGAGAAAGGGAAAAAACACTGTAGAAAATCGTATTATAACATTTTCTTCTTCGTGGCAAACAATTTCTTTCCCCTTTCCAAAAAAAGGTGCAATTTTCAGCCCGGACAGTAACAGTGAACCGCAGAGAGATAAAACAACCGAAAATGGAATTCACGATACAGGGAAGTACAACAAGCGTGAACCTAATGCCACAATTCCACTACGGCAAACCCCATAAAGGGTGAGGGGTAAAAATAAAAGGTAAACGAAAAACAAAACAAGCAAAAATAACTACAACCTCATAAACCGACTAGAGGAAGATTGAAAAACCGAACTCACTGCCGAAGAGGAATAAAGAAGAGGACAACGTAGCAGATGAGCAAAAAATTGCCAAGCAAACGAATAAAAAAAAAACAACATTCTCCACGAATCAAAGCTGCTCGTCGGTACGGTTAGATGAGGGACAGCGCTCTTCCAAGCGTGAGTATGTCAAAACTAGATGGTAAAGGACACAGCCACCCTAAAAGAAGGGAAAAAAACACCCTTCCACGGTTCAAAATTACACTCTCACCCTCAGGAGGCTCATTCAACAAATGTCCTTTCGGCGGAATTGACTAGGTGTCGAACCGGATATGCTTGAATATGTAGTGAAGGGGGGGTGGGAGGGGAGGGTTTGTAAGGGGGTGAGGAAAACGGTTAGGAGAAAAGGGACAAGTGTACAAGTATTCTATTTTGTGTGAGTGTGTCTCTCTTTGAGTGTTACGCGATAGATGAGGCGGGGCGCAAAACCTAACACCCCAAACATTACGCCGACCCAATATCCTTTCCGGGATGGTTCGCACGGGAAAGGGTGCTGGTGCCGGGGTGGGGTGGTTTTTATGCTCGAGCTGAACCAGCACTACCATTAGCGTGGTACGGAAGAAGCACATCGCCTGATACTAGTAATAATGTTATTGTTTCATTCGTTTGGCTAGATTTGAATTCTGAAAAGTTTTTCCACTCCCTGCGTTTTGCACACTTTCCCGCTGCGATCGTTGGCCACTGTTCGTGCCGGGCGGAAAAATGCTTCTACGCAATAAATGGAGTGAAAGAATAATTTCATTTTCCGACCCCGCGATTCAAACAATGAGGAAAATAAAAAAAAAACACAACGGAATCTAAACGTTCCAGGCACGGTACGGATGAAAATTGTGCCGAAAACTGCCTGACGCACACACACACAAGGGAAAGAAGTGAAACATTTGGGCTTGCAAAAGGGATAACAGGGGTAAACTCTTGGCATACCATCTCGCAAACGAAGGGTGAAAATAGTAATTTATTATTTCTTGATTTTTTGATTAGCTCGCACTGGCATGTGCTCCCGGGATATGCGTTAACCAAAGTTCATGATCGTCGCAAACCCTCTTTCGTCGATGCTTGATGCTGATGATGATGATGATGATGATGGTGATGGTGAAGAAGAGCGGGATAGCTAACGAATGGAACGATTTTTCTCAAACCCCACCCTGACTTCCGATCGGGAAACCACTCCGCTATTTATCTTCCCAAAACACACCCGACGAACCCACTCGGAGCCTGGGCGCTAGGGCCCCTTCTGATGACGGTGAAATGAAATGATGCAATGATTGAGAATTATGTTTGACACTTTAATTTTAGTTTTGTTCGCAGCCATATCCTAACCCCACACCGAAAGGATTAGGGTGTTGTACGGCGTACACCACGGCTCGGGGGAATCCCGGCGACCGTTGGAAGGGTGCTAGCGAATATGTGTCCGCGCGGAGGCTCGAAACCGGCTCACCCATACAGGACCGCTGCTAGTGGAAAATCGATGGTGAAAAATGAAAGTCCATTACGAATGCCAATTTCCACCAATTGTGTTGCCACTCACCGCAGTGCAACCGTTTAGTATCCATTTTGTTAGCGGTTCGTCGGCCGCTTTCCCTTTCCGCTCATTTTTTGTAACATTTGTGATAAGAAAAAAAAGGCAAAAATCAAAAAGGAAAAAAAAAAACGTCGTAACAAACCTGCCAACAATATCCTTTTTCAGGGTCTCCGGTCCTGTCTCCGGCTGCCGTTTGCCCATATGGTACAAGTGAAATCTGTCACATTTCCGATAACGATTTATTCTTTTCTTTCGCTACGGGTTTTTCTTTCCACCGCCACCGAGCGCATTCGGGCGTATGATAAACGTTATTAATTATGGTGCGTTATCAGGTCCGGGATGCTCGGAGGCTGGTACAGTTCACGCATCATCGCGCGGCTGGCGATTGGGTTGGAGTTATTGTTATTTAGCTCTTTTTTTTCTGTTGTTCGGAAAATTGACTCCAAGACAGCTGGTTTGGTATCGATAAGAGGGTCCATAAATAAAAATGGAAGCGGTAAACCTGTTCGGTTTGTGGTACGGGGGTTTATGTGCTTTTTATGTTATCATAATAATAAATTACCTACAGCAATAGTTCAGCTAAGCTGGATGTTTGCTTTCTGTTATTACAGTTTGCTGTTAGGAAGATGAATTCTACTGAAAATAAAACAGTAACTAATTTCTACCGAAAAGTGGGTTCAATATTGACATATTAATTAGTTGCATGTATACCGGATTGAATTTCATCGGAATGATAGTTTCATTCAAGTGTTAAATGTTTTCACACAACTGATTAGTTAAACATATTTGTATCAATTAGTTATGAAGAAACCTTTCATGCAGTGTATACTTGTTTTCCGGGTTTTACCCGTAATGCTTGTTTTTATATGAATTTGTTATGTGAATAAGTGTGTATGTGAAAATTGAAGGCGTATACCTCGCTTCCGTACATAAGAATTCGAGCGAGCGAAGCGAGGTATACCTCGCTTTACATTAAGGGATTTCGTGGACTACAAATTCAATTCTGAATCGCTCAGGATCGGGGTTTATACCTATTACTAGAATACTAAACAAAGTGTTTTCACATGAAACAATTTATTTGGAAAAATATATTGATCATCGCATTTGCAACTACTTTCGCGTAGATTGCCAGTTTCATAAAGAAAAATATGGCGTTCATGTAGGAGAATAATTATTTGAAATTGTTTTAGAAAATTCAAAAACATATTTTTTTAATAATTAAAATGGAAACTAAACATAAAAAAAGCAAATTTATATTTTTTTTTAATTTATTTATTTATTTACTTATTACCAAGTCATCTAGCCTATGTTGGCCTATACTTATTAATTTAATCGAAACACAAAAAAAGTAAACGGACATAAAACATAAAACCGAAAAAAGAAAATAAAAAAATGACCCCAAAGTAACGTGTTATTTTTTTCCTAATATGTGATAGGCAAGACTAATTTAAGATTATTGATACTATTAGCGAGTTGTCTTTAATCGACTTTAACACAAACGAAACTAGAGTCATAATATGAAAAGGGTTGTTAAATACAATATTATTTAAAGTTTAAACATAGTTCCGTTTTATAAATTGATTTTATTTCATATTTATACAACAGATAACTCTTACATCGTTATACAGCATAGTGTACAACACTAATGATATTACAATAATCATGAAACATCATCAATTCCATCAGATCGTTACAAGAGCAAAAATATCAACCGATTAATGGTGTCAGCCACATAAGAGGACCCTGTTTAATTTAAACAATGCTGCTAAATGAACCGAGTTGGTAAATCCATTTGTATAGATCGTTTGAAAAGTTAAGAACATTTTACGTGCCGTGAAGAGTATTTAAATGTACATGCGTGTGATTGAACCACGTTAACCAGCTACAGCTAATCTCGTTGACATTAGCATCAGAATGAAACACAATCAGCAATATCAGCCGTAAAAAAAACGATGGCCCAACCGATAGCCAGATCTGTACGATTGCAAAGTTTCGCTGGCATTTCAAAAAGGCGAAACCAAACCTCACCAACCGGGTAAACCGCATCCGCATCCGATTCTGACACATTGCGTCCGACACGGCTGCCAACGGGCCCGTCCGACGGGGATTGCAGCGCGATCGCGTCACATTCGGTACCGGGAATATTTATGTCGTTATGTTAAATCACTCTTATTCTTGTGCTCGCTAAATTGAGTTGCTGACTTGCTGAAAACGTTTGTATTTTTATTTATGTTTACGAGCAGTTACCATGTGCATGCGTGTGTGTGTGTGTGTGTGTGTGTGTGTGTTTGCCATTTGCCGCCTGCGGTTGTGGTGCATGTAAAACTGCGCCAAATGCACACCGGACTCGCGCGGGAACGCGCGAACTGACAGAGCAAAGACGCGAGCATGAGAATGTTTTGCATGAGAATCTGTCCTGGGTTCGGGTACGGGGCGCACCAGACGTACACGGCATGGGTAGACTTCCTGTCACTCGTGGACCCGGTGCTCGTAACATTCGCTGCCCGGGCTCGACAGGTCGACGAAAGGCGCGCGCCTCACCAAAAAGGTTTGCCCGGTGTCGGATGTGTTTGGCTGCAGGATCTCGGCACCGTGGAACGTCGCAGCCAAATGATATGTATATTGCGCTATTTAAACGGAATTAATGTAATTTATTTGTATTTATTGTTCTGTCGATTTGTGTGTTTTCGGACCGGGGCTGGTTGGATGGCTGACAGTGCAGCAGTAATGGAGGGCGCCCTAATCGAGGTACGCGAAGCGCACGGAGCGTTTTGGTGCTGAAATGCAAACGAGCAACGAAAAATGGATCGTTAACGATGTAGGACAGTGCGGACTAGTGTTGCAGAACATCTCCTTTTGCTTCGATCTTCCACCTGACCTGACCAGCGGAATGCAACGAAACCTTCGGTGGAAGGTGGAACAGACGTGCCGAGGGTAATAAAGTGCTGGTTTGTCAAGCTTTGTCGATAAAACATGCGAAAAATGCACCCCTTGAAGGCTTCTCAGTGGGATGATTTTATTGAAAAGGCATAAAAGTCTTTTTTTATTTGTATTCTCATAGCCTTGTTTTACTCTTAGCGTTGTCCTTCAAGACCATGACGTTATATTATTTTAAAAAAATATTTCTTGAAAAGCATCCTTCGAGGATCAATTGGTGGTGTGTCAATAAAAATAATTAAAAACTCTTAATTTCAAAGGTTTGATGACTGCTAAAAATCAATGATTCACTCAAGAACTCTTAGTATTAAATTGGTCTCCAAATTGGACGTACAATACATATCTTAGATCTCAAGTGCAGCGATTTCAAACTTAAAAGCTGGTAAATTCTTTCCGCATGAGGAGTAAAATACTAGCAATCGTTAATTTGTTCTCAAAGTCACTAGTTTTGAACATTAAATTGAACATTCTCTTAAGCCGATATTGCCTTGTTTTATCTTCATAATTTACCATCATGAGTATACAAACGAAAAATGACCAAAATTAGGATCTTTCCTTTTCTCAAGATACCTTGTGAAAACGCATTCTTCTTAAATATGCTATCTTCGCCGAGCTGATTATGGCGGACCGGCAGCTGAGTAGATATCGGCCAATAATAAGGCGAATAAACCACGACCGAGAAAAGACCATTACTTTATAATAATTAAATATTGAGCTCTATATGTAATATAGCAATCCTTATAAAAACGTGAACTAAAGAGTGAAAGGAGTACCTTCTGCTTTAATTCTGTTGTTCTTGAGATCAGAAAAGAGTCTTTGAGTTTCGTAACCTTTAAACCCTCTGATTCACCCTAAACAGTTTTTTCCCAGGTTTTTCCAAACCCAAACCAGTAAGCCAAAAGTCATAAATTCTTATTTAAAATCGACGAAAACCATCAAATCCAAGGGCTTCCAATTTAGACGATTTTCTTTAGAATCCCTCACCATGAAGCTATCAGCGAGACGATAATCGCATTCGTGTTTTTGTTTGATCCGGCATTAAAAAGTTTGCTTTAGCTTCTGTTCCCCTCGTCCCGAGTCTATTACGCTGTAAACTCGGCTGTTTGCGTTGCCCTCGATGCTGTGCTCGATGTTTCGCTGCTTGCAGGGACCAAGAAAGGGTATGCCCAGAGTGTTGTTTAAAATGCAAATACCTTTCGGACCGAACCATCCGGCACATGGGGATGGGGGAAGTTACGCGCTTATCCCAGTGCGAACAGTCCCATTCTCAATATCAGTTTTCGGGAGGACAATGACAAACACTTTCCAGCTGATTATGGTTGGGTATGATTGTGCAGGAAGCAACTTACGTTCGCACACACCGGTTGGGATTATTTTCCACTTGAGTAAACATTGTACACCCGAAACGGAAGTGGCAGCGAGCCGGGTAGCAATGTTAGGAAGGACGATAACGACACACTAGATGATGATGATAATGACGATGAGTGACTCGTCAGCTTTCTACCGTCCAGCTAGTTTGATCGAGTAAAAACAACAGCATCGTTTCTTGTCCTTCGCACCTTTGGAATAAAACAAACTAAAGGTTAATGGCGCTTGTGTGCTGAACAAGATGCCCGGAAGAAGGATGTTATCCCTCCGAAAAAAAAACTCACACACACACACCAAGATGAACAAAAAAACGTTTGCAGCTCGCCGTGGACTTTGGTTGGAACCTGCTGTTGGTGCACGGAAGAGATAATTATACACCCAGTGGCTCAGCGGTGAAACAAATCATGCTGGCAAACACCAACGGACGAAGCAGAAATGCAGTTGCAACAAATCGTCCGCGTCCCATCCTGCGCCTGCCTACCGGGTCTGCAAAGGGATGCATTGAAATTGAGTCATTTTCTTCTCGAGTTTCCCGCGGGTCCCGGGACCGGGTTCGGCCGAGGCAGGTGTTGACCATTAACCGTCCGTACACCCGACCGACGGTCGGGATGTCCGTGGGGTATCTTATCTTGCGTTAGGTGTCCTATTATAATGATTATAATCATCATTCAAACGAACGAGCGTTCGAACGTTCTTATTTGTTTATGCAGGGCTGTTTCATACCCTCAGGAAGTCAACACAAAATGGACCTCCGGTTTTCGTTGCTTTATTATTTTATCGCAACCATCATCGTGGTTGTTGTTTTATTTCTAATAAAACATTTTTGGAAGAATAAAAAAACACACCCATCACAAACAACAATCCCGTCCGGTGGGCATTTGATTATGGGTGAAGTGGTTAGACGAGCCAGTACCAGGATAGGACCGGGCAACCCGCATTCCAGAAGACAGCATTGTGTCATAAATTTTAGCGTCAACCATCAAGCGACGGTAATGATAGTGGTGGTGCTTGCAAAAGGTGCCACTTTACATCTTTTAGTGATCGTGTGGCGTTGGACCGATAGACGATTGCCGCATGTTTTCCAGCTGCAAAGAAATAGTTTTCCTGTGTGTTTGTGGGGGACAATTAATCTTAAATACCTTAACAACTAAATGCTTTATTTTACCTTCACGTGGTTTCCTTCTCATGGGTGCAAAACATTAATCGTTATTTTTATTATGTGAAAACGGTGTTTATTAACGAAGGAACAATTGCTGGCTTCTATTGCTATCGGATCAGTGGAGCGAGTAAGAAGTGTACCCAAAAAAGAATTGAAGAAAAACTTTTGTACATGTTTTTTGTAGCGCGTTTAACCGCTTTATGAAAATATCTTACCTAAAATGTAGCAACTTTGTCACATTAAACTGGCTAATCATAGATCAGTATGAAACTTGAATTTAAACGGTGTACTAGGATGACCTTAGAATATCTCCAGACAGCGAGTTCCATATTGCGATCTTACTAAGTTATTTAATACTAATTACTCTTTTCTTTTATGCATACAGAACGGTCAGGCTGGGTTGCTTAGTATTATAATATCATTATAGAATTATTTATAGAATCTATAATTTTAATTATTTATAGAATAAATAAAATTTTATATTAAAAAAGATCAGACAGGGTAATTTAGCTCTAGAATAAGCCTCATCAAAGGCTAATAAAACGTACATTATTTTTAAAAAAACATGATTTTCACGATTTTTTCTTGAAAATTCGAGAATGAAATTATTTTAGAAATTTGAAGCATCCTACATCTACGTCAGATATTTGGAGTGATGCGGAGGTCTTTGAAACGGAAATGCATCAACTACAGCATGTTATTCAAAGTTTCCAGCTAAAGCCAAGAGAATGCCTTGGTTTATGTTCTAGTTATCTGTTCATTCTCTTTAAAAAAAATGACTCATGGAATAAAATTTCTAATTGCACCAAACCATCCGACTTATTTTGCGATTGCTCATGTCAATATTCCAACATATCAGTCTGGACTAAAGATGTCAAAGTGCAAATGACACATCAAACGAATAATTTCCCCCTTAATCTCATCTATTACTGCCAATTGATGGATAATGTAAGGTCATTATCATTTCACGTCCATTGCAGCGTTCTTCTGTCTCCGACAGACTCATCTTACAGCTCGCTAAATGGTTCTGCATTAGTTAAATAGCGTTTCACTGCTCTTGAAATTCGATTTTTCTCGTTTCATATTACACTTTTTCGTTGTCAAGCCTCTCATACAGCGCTCGATAGATGGACGAATGTGAACTCCCTGCCACGAAGCCAAGGGATCACAAAATCCATGTCTGAAGTGTCCAATAACGTGTCCCGCCGCTAATGTCCGTTCGGTCGATATTGTATCAATAATCTAATCATTTCATCATAAGTCAAAATGGTACCGTAAATAGGTTTCAAATTCTATTGCTTTGACTGAACCCTTCAAACCCCCTAAAATGTCTCTAAATATTAATACTGCTTGCAAAAGACATGTGAAACAAATCAAATAAAATGGAACCGATCTATGAAAGCAACAGCACCTGTAGTCACGCTGTCGCTGTTATTAGTTCGTTTTACGAATCGAAAGGTACACCCACGGTGTATGTCGATGTTGTCCCGTCGGGGCCAGAGTGTTTGTATCGATGTAGTAAGATTGTTTTGAAAATTTATTGCTCTCCCTTCTCGATGTCGAGAGCTACAACTGTTAACAGGGAAAAAAAGAACACAACATATTCTATTTTTTATAACACGCTCAATTTGTTCTCTTCCTAACACGTACCCAACCGAATTTCGGGTCCGAATGTGACTGTTTTTAAATCAAAAACAACTTTCCACTGCGTGCTCTCGTGGTGCGAGCGGGTAAAAGGTTCCGTGGTCTTCGTGATTTTATTTATTGAATGAGTCAATCAAATCATTAATACACGAAAAATGGCATTTCTTTTGATCGCTTGTTAAATCACAGCTCATGCTTTTTGGGAAGAAAATTTATGCTTTTGCCCCTCTGCAATCACTGTATCACGAGCAGGCACAACGACCGGTGGTGTGCCCATTGAAAGGTACCACCATCGGTCATCGGCTTGAAAGCGTTTTATTGTTTTATTGATCTTGATCTAAATTTATGATTATCGATAACAGCATCACCTGTCCGGCACTTTGCTCGCCCCCGGGGGTACTCGGGATAATCAATCTTTATTTTCCTCGGTAGAAACTGCTTCCACTCCTCGCACCGCCCGGAACCGATCGATGTTTGGCGGTTGGTCTATTCTTGCCTAAAATGGCGCCGCAAACAACAAACGCGCATTGCCTTGGCGCTGGTGAGGGGAGTTTGGGATTGCTTATGCGCCAAACTGAATACGGCAAAAGAAGTTTACTGCAGTACGGTAGGTATTGGATTACAGCTTCCAACTCGGCATCCGACTGTTGCAACTGGGTAAAGCAGATCACCAAAAAATCGCAATCTCCCACTCCGGCAATGGGCAGAAAACGGGGCGACAAAAGAAAAATGGCAAAACAGTCGACCAAAGTTTTTTGTTTGGTTTGATATTCGAACCCCTTTTTTTCTGTCCCACACGCCACGGGAGAAGACATCCCGAAACGGGGGGATCCTAGGTAATCTATCACCGTGATAAAAATCTTTCAATCATAATTTATTCAATTACTCCTGTCAAACGAAGTCATTACTCTTTCCACCGGGTTTCGCTTTCGTTTGCAGGATTTATATTGCGTTCGGGCTACAGACGACGAACGGAAAGAAAGAAACCAAAAAACAAAATCAAACAACACTACACAAAACTGTAGAACGGTCCATTTTGCCGAGTTACAGCGTGGTTCAAGTGCTTTCCGAGTACGTCCCGGAAAGACCAACAGTAGCGAGCGATGATGAACGCATAAAAAAATAGCTGCAAAACAATATTTAACGAATGATTTATATGTCTCGCGACCGTAAAATCTCATCCCGGGCATCATGTGCCGCCGGTACTACAAAGTGTCCAGATTTTGCAACTTGCCATAGTGCTTTGACAAATCGAGCCCGCTCTAATGTGGATCCGGCGTCCGGACCCATCATGTGCCATTACTGCAGTGTGCAGTGCGGTCCGTCACCGGGCACGGGATCGGGTCGCATGGTCGCACTGATTTACGGGGCTGGCTTTTTCGGTGGATAGATCGGATCGCGCGTAAAGGGGAAGTGCGAAGAAAACGCATTATGGGACCGATTTGTCTTGCTCTAATGACTGGAACTTGTTTCATTTGTAGCGCACAAACAGCACGCGCGTACTGAGCAACGGAGTAATCGTAGCGCGAGTGAAGCATCTTCAGTAAATCAATCTCAAAGTGAAGCAACTTCCCGAAATGAGCAACTACTGAGTGACAGCTCAATTGAAGGCAATGACATAAACGTTTCAATCAAAGTTGAATAGTTTTTAAATGATGCAATGTCCGGAGTTAATGTTTGAATTCAACTGAGCAATTTTCGTCTAGGATTTGATGTGTTTTCTATATTTTCTGTATTTCTTGGCAATTTATTTTCTTAGCAAATACTTATTATAAATTATCTTTTGAAAAGCTATTAAAGACCAGCGTTACGAATCTTGAATTTTGAATTCTTCAGTGAGGTTCTTGTTGAACAAGGAAGGTTCTTGTGCACAATCCTCAATGAACTATATCGCTCACGTGCTATCGGATACTAAGACCTTCCCATCGCTTACACATGCTGCTTCAGGGATATTGAGCTCTCAATTTTTCTTTATTGTCCAGTACCATTCCAACATCGTAACTCCGTTATACCTTGATGATTCCTGATGCGTTGTAAAGCCTAATTCTTGATCCTATCTTCTTGAGATTTGGAGAACTTGCCTTAGTAGAGCTTTGAAAGGATTGTGCGAAATTCTCCCGATGAAAACTGGTGGTTGTAAAGTGTAAAAAAAATGCGTTCAGTCTTGGCGCCGTTCCGGTTGTAACTATTTATTTGATCTGTCCAAGTTCATTTTACATAAGTAGTTCTAAATTCATCCTTACTTCCCTAATTGTCAAATCCTGTAGCGTCAACTAGTGTGTGTTTATATTTTATGGGTGAATTCCTTCGCCGTAGTTCAAAAGATTAAATTCACGAAATATTTCAATCTCAATACTATATCAACACATATTTCAATTTCATCTATTTAAAAAATGCAATACTCTAATTGTCATTTGAGAAATAAGGTGTACTAAGTAATTTTAAAATGAATATCTTTAATTAAAAAAAGAAATTACCAGTTTTCTAGAATACTGGCGTTTGGTAATTATTTAACTCTCTTCGTTTGGTCAGTGTTTCAAGAGCACCACTGAGATAGGGGTAGTACGCTCCATAACAGGAACTCCTTATGTCGTATAACGCTACATACTCCTCTGCAATATCCAGTTGTTGGTTTTAATCGCGTATGCCATTACGGTGTAACATTTTCCCAAAATATTGTTTTCTCCTTTGCTTTCCAAAAGCCTACATTATCAAGCCGCTAGTGCAACTTCCATGAATAATGTCTACCATTACAATCAAAAATTGACCTCGTCCGTTGTCTGCCTGGATGCAGTGTTGCGTCGATGAATGATGGTCCGGTGGGTTTTGCAACACCACAGCCGGAAGTGTGATGCAGGTCCCGGTACAGGTCACGTTTACTGCATTTTTAAATAAAGCCTACCGAGCATCCGCGGCATTCCCGGCCGTGCCAGGATGTCGGGTATGATCCTGAAAAATGTATCCCAAACAGAGGGCCCGGCCCGCTGGATGCGTTCTGCACGTTTTGGGAAGCGTACCACCTGCACACGGTAAACTAATGAAGGCGCCAGGGAGGGTGGAACATTTCGATAGCACAAAATGGTGGACACTAATGGCGTGCACGGTGCTTTCGGTTTCGGTGCACTGTGTTTTCGGCGATGTGTACGTACGCGGGGCAGTGTGTACGGACGGCTCTACTGCGACAGCCGTGAATAATAAACGAGGACTAATGCTATTTTTTGGTTTTGGTATTGCGTTTTTGTTTTTGTGTCCAACACTCGGTCCATGTAACAGAGACGTTGTACCAGCAGGGGCTAGGCGTTATCGTTTACGGTGTTTTTTTTCGTGTTCTTTTCGTGCGGCCGTACTTTTACTGCTTATTGTACCAGCGCGATCCGAATTTTCATATCCCGTTCTGCAAATGTGTAGCCACATCGGGAGCCATTTGCACTGCGTCGACTATTTTTGTTTCTCCCCCAGTTTTATTACGACTACTACACTTGCCGCGCACACACCGGAACCGATATCGGCATCCAGTTCCGCATATTGCCAGTTTTTTTCTCCATCCTTTCTTTTCAAACCAATTTCCGAACGCTGATTCCGAACTGCACTTGTTCCGCTTCCTTCCGGGGTTTTGTTTTTTTTTTCCTACAGCACTGGCTCATGTTGCATTCCCGGGATGCAGTGGTGCGCGTATAGCCCACGCCCTGCACACGCATGTCGTACGGAGATTGATGGTCGTTGTAACGTGGAATGATTATTTCGCACATTAATTTTCCCATCCACGCTGTTTGTGCAAATGGCCGTTTGGGGGATTTTTACCAGAAATTATGGCACCGGTTACGGTTACGGTGGGCATATGGGTGTGTGTTTGCAATGGATTTACTTGTTTGTTTTTTTTTTGTAAGGTGTGCAAAATCCATTTGATAAGTATTTTGCTACAAAATATAAAATAATGCTACCTTGTAGTGAAAGTTCATTGGAACAGTTCGTAAATGAAATTTTGTCGCACAAAATAAAGAAAAATCTTGAGTGATGCGGTGAAGTAAATTACCATTTCTGTAGCAGAGTTATGGCATTTTTCATTGAAGAAAATTCTAAAAAATAGTGCTTGCCAACTCAAGACAAGACTGTTAATTGGAGTTACATCCCACACTCTCAGTCTATTCTTCTATTGGACGTTTTAATAGGCATAACCCTGATTGGAAGCAACCGATTCTTCACCGCCCTGTCCTAATCATTATTTATTTGGTTAACGGAAGGGCAAATGTAGGCCAAACCGATCCCCTTTCCCCCCATACCTTTCTTCGTATCCCTAATATTTCGACCCACTACTTTTTTTTTTTCTTCCCGCTTTGTCCCAACGCAGAAGCGGTGATTTGCTTCGTTAAATTGAAACAACCTTCTCCAATGAACATGAGTTTGGCGAGTACAGTACTGGTTTGGGGTGGGCACGAGTAACACCCACCCGATAGCCATCCAGGGAGTACACCGGGTCTGCGGTCACGAGAACGCCTTGCGGTCGGTACCATCTCCCACGCGTTGCCGTATTTCCGGAGGCGATAGAATTCCGGCCGATTAGACGCCGGACTGGATGATGGGCACACTAACGAGATCACGCAGCAAAGGCCACACCGCCGTTCGCTTTGTGGAATGTGATACTACTTACCTTTAACTAGCGGGCCATTTGCGTACCGAAAGACACTGACGCAGCCGTACGTACACGTCCTCCCGGAAAGGTGCAACAGCCAGCGCCGGCGCGAAAACGGGAAACGACATCAAATGGCAACGTTCCAAATGGCGATGGTGCCGATGGTGCTGAACGGGGAGAGATGGCGAGGTACAGAAGCAGCCGTATGGCAGCTAGCGCCGTAGTACCGTGGCCGTTGGGGTTGGTGGTGAAGCATCAAAATTTATGTAGCGCGATGATTGCCTTACAATGGGTGCAACAATTGCGCGGTGTGATGTTGATTGGTGTACCGTCACTGTTTATAGTTCCAGCTTTTTACTCCACCTAATAGTGGATCTATAAAGATTCTGAAGGACACCGAGTATACGGAACGCGGCTCACAAGTCTTGATTATTTTTCTGCATCAAAACCATCGAACCGGGCAGGCCGGTAAATACTTCACCCATAAAATAAATTATCCAACGATTATCAACACAATTGTTTGCTGCGTGCAATTCACAAGTGTGGACGAACTGTGGTTTCTCATCCCTGTTTTCCACCTATTATCTATTCGTTTTAGAAAAAGCGTACCCAGCGGTGGTGTCATCTTCCGAACCGAACCGCTTCCCAACGATACAGTCCGCCAGCTTTGCATTGCTTGGCGGCAGTTGCGTTGATTGCAAAGTTACGATTACCTCGCTCGCAAGGTCCGTTTATCATGTTGCATGCGGTGCATCCGATGGCCTTGTCCGTGGTTGTACACATGTTCATTAGCACACCATCACCACAAGCATAAACTTGAAGACGAGACTGCAGCAGAATGGTACCGGACTATGCTTGTGAATTGTGCCCAACCGATTGCCCGGGGGTGGGGAATTTAATGAAGATTTTTACGGTTTCGTGGTTGAATAATGGAGTCGTTCGGTATCGATTGGTGGAATTTGCCGCATCCCCTACTGGCTAGTGGAAAGGAATGGTGGTTCAATTGTATGGTTAATCAAAGCACATTAATGCTGCTGGAAAGCTGTTTGATTACATCTGATTCCAGTTATAGGAGGCAAAAAAGTTTAGATCTGATAGTTGTAGTGGTGATTAATTTTTCATAAAACATTTAACGAAGCATACAAAAACATTGATTGGACGAAAGTATAGAAATTGTATGCAACTGTACGGATTGAGTAGAAGAAAGTAAATAAGATATAAAATCGAAAAATATTAAACTCATTAGCCTTTCTGAGAATATATAAAGAAACTGGTTGTCCCATAGGACTTCTTTCCATACACTAGCCTAAAAATTGGTGACTACAAAAAACAGTTTTCGAAATATAGAAAAATAATTAAACGTTTGACGTTTAAACAATCTGACATTTTAAATGTTTGATCCAAGCATGTTGAGGTTCCAAATAGAAAGATAGATGTGGCCTCACCAACATTTCGAATCTGGAAGTCTTAGGGATCGAGGAGAAGTTTGCAAATGTTGTCTAACTTCGGGATCCCCAAATGTAGAATATGGGTAATTGGGGTTAGGTACGCTTCGATAGAGGCCCTACGATAGATACTAGGTTGAGGTCACGATGTTCATTCAGTTTGAGACTTCCAAGAGGCCTGGTCCTCCATTACTCTCAACTTCGAAACAGCTTCAGAAATGTCGGTAGCTCTAAGTGACGAAGAGAGTTTCAAGCATCTAGCCGCTAGTCATCAGGAACCATGAAGGATGCCTACTTAAAAAAATCGGTAAAATAAGCCACTGGATCTTTAAGACTGTAAATAACTAGCAAATGTCATTTATATTATTCAAATTTCAAACAGCTGTCATTTCAATTTGCTAATCATCTGTGATAAAAAGGCCATTTTAATATTATATTATTTATTTAATATTATATTGCAAGTATTAAATTGCAAGACAGAAACAGAATGATTTCACTTGTGTCGAAAACGTTACCGTAAGAGATCATAAGAATATTTTCCAAAACAACACAATTTTGCGTTTTAATTTTTTAATGTGAACTGAAGATGGTCCATGTAATAAGTAACAATTAAAAAAATAAAGGTAAGTTTTATCAAAAGAAAATAAAGCAAAATAATTGAAATAAACGAACAATATAAATAAAAAAAGAGTGCTCATCAACCAGATATCAAAACATACCGATTAAGGATGTAATTACACAATGGCATGAAATTCTGCACAAAACCCAGATTTCATGTGGCGTAGAAAACAAAAGCGTAGTAGAATTAAACCGAAACAAATTATCGATTTTTGTTTTCAAATAGATATCTACAAATAATGCTATGAAATACGGGAACTGATGTTATGTTTAGTAGTCGAGAGGTGTATTTACCTGTACTATGGATAATTTCTAAAGAAGCTTGTAAAATATGAACAGCCTACCGGTAAGCTCATTATTTCATGCTGAACGATTTGTTTACAATTCTGCACTCCCCGTTCCCGGTAGCATTATTTATGAAGTGTGATGGCAGCAAAACAATCCAACGCTGGGAAGTGGTGAAAATGGTGCCTCGTAAGCATATTATGCCGCTTATGGGAAACTTATTCATATGCAAATAAGCTGTAAAAACAGCGTCACTGAATCGGGATGGACACCGATTTTTGTAACGGACCGATCTGTTTATCCTTTCGATTGATGAACACGTACTGGGTGAATTCAATTATTTGCCCATTTATTGCAGCTTAGCGGAATGCCATTCTGTTTGCGTGCGTCGTTGAATAACTATTCTAAACCTTTCGGTATTTTTTTCCACCCCACCGTCCGACACCGCACAGTCGGAAATGCCATTTTTCTGTTGATTTGATTGCACCATGCACGTGGTGCGCGGCGGTACGATAAACCGCATTTTGCTGCAATTCGCGGGAATTGATCGGTATGAAATAATAATAACAGCAAAACGAAGAAAAAAAGAAGAACCCGATCCCTCCCCAACATTGAGCCGCAACTAAACAATGAGCCGGACAAAATTGAATAACCGCTTTGAAAAGTGGCATGGCGTGTAAATGGGGTATAAAAATAATAAATTCCATCACCCACGCAAACATCGTTAGTATTGCATGACCGAACGCACTGGTACTGGCAAAATGTCCTCGCCCACTAATCCGGATCCGGAGAGGGGTTGGGGTTTTGTTGGGACACACGAACTAGAGCGCTAGGGAATCCAATTTACACTCGGAAACCCCGCTTTGCTGGGCCCCGTCAGACAGCGCTCGGTGGACAGTGGAGTTTCGTTTTCAGTTCCATCATCCCGGGTTGACCAAATTACCGGAAAATTCATTTTGTCACGCAAAATGCATCGACACATAATGAGTGTTGTTGCTGATGGTGTTGCCGTGCGATCTATGCTACCTCTTCGCACCCGCGGTCGGCTGTCCGCACTGGGGATGGTTTCGATCTGAAAGCCAGAAACCCAAACCTCACCTTGGTGCTTGGTCGCTATTGAATATCTCCATTTGGTACAGAGGTCTGTCCCGATGCACGTTCGCTCCCAGGCTACGGTTGGGGATGGTAACCGGTGTGGAAAACCAATAGGTATGCAAATGTGGCACTGTCCAGCAATCCGCAACTCCAATGAGTCCCTTTCCAATTCAGCTGCGTTCAGGTGAAAACACACACACTGAGTGAAATCGGCGATCGTTCATAATAAATAATAATGACTTTATTAGAATGTTTATGCACCGTTTCATTTCTGGAGCGTATCGACGACGCAGTAATGCACCAGTCAGCAGGGGTGAATGGTTGCCTGTTGAAGTGGAGCACGATGGAGTGTGGCGTGCAATCGCAGCCCGTAACAACAGCACCCTACCGCGCTTTGCATGCCGAACAGAACGGAAGGTTGCAGCTCTGAGTTATATCATTATCATTATTACTACCATTATTAGTGGTTCGGACAAGCGATATCGTGTCCGGTGAGTGGGTCCCCCGGTGAGTCCACAATGGATGTGTTGTCCCTTCCAATTTCGATGCACTCGTACCAACAAAACCCACATGCAAACATGGTGGAAGGGTTTGATCACAGAAACGACGTATTTATGGCCGTTCGGGTGCGTTAACCTAACTGTTTTGTTCCTTGAGTTCTACTTTCCCTTTCGCAATGTGATGATAGGGAACGATATAATGCAACAGAAAAGATGGCTAACGAAGATGTTAACTCTGTGTAAAATATCTTCCTACTCATTGAGATCCTTACGAGTACATTCGCCTCGTAAATCTATCGCAATAAAAATGTTCTCAACTGTTACAAGAATAGCTTTTAATGTCTTACAAGCAGTTCGTCGGATGGATCTTCTTGGTACGAGTTATCCGGAGACTTCAAATGAAGTTATTCATAAAGTTCTAGGCGCTCCCCAATTCCACATCGTTCTTTCGAGAGGTGAAACATAATTAAATCTCTTCCGATACATCTTACATCAAACGGTAATGCTGGCGGGTTTGGAAGATGCGGTGCACCATCAGATCAAAGCACATTACGATCAAAACTCATTCACTGCACGAACTAGGCCGAAACCTATCGGACAATCTCACAAGACGTGCACGTATTACACTTGTCCGCCTGAGCTCTTATTATTCAATTAACCCTTCGAGTAATAAAGTGCGTTGATTGCATCGGGCGACTCTTCCTGACACGCGCCGCTCCTTGGCATCATTCAAGATTGCATCTTGGCGAGCATGCTCCACAAAACGGTAAACCACACTCGAATGAAGTGTATGTAAGAAAGTATCCAACACCGACCAAAACCATGAAGTGGAATGTAAATTAGTTCCGTAAGGGAGGGTTAGCGTTTTGCGTTGAACTAGAGCACCAGCCATCTTAAGGAACCCGGTATTGGTCCAGCAGTGCAATAGTCAAGATGACATTTCCTGTCCAGGTCCCGCCCTGGTTCGGATGGAATGCTATCGATGCTTCAAAGCGTCCGGTTACCGTTCAATAAGCGTCCCGTTTTTGCGTGGGGCGGAACAAACATTCGACAGATGCTGCCCGGTCCCACAGAGCCACGTCCGAGTTGCGTCCGTTTGCGAGCAGGGAGTTGAAGATTAAAATTAATGACCTGAAGCAATTTAAGGTGCCATTCCTTACGACGGCCAGTGCTGCATCTGCCCGTCCCCCGAGTGGGCTGGAGTGTGCGGTGAGATCGAAATGTCCGAACTGTGAGTTGCCATGGGTGAGCACGTCAACCGCAAAGTAATTAAATAATCTGTCAAAATGAAATTGAACTATCATCTGGAAGTTTGTTGCTGCAATCTTCCCCGAGCGTTCTGTGGGAGAGCATGTCCTGCGGGATGCTTTTCAGCATAAGTTTCGCTCTTCGCCCGCAACTGCACATCTTAATTACACGCTCCCATTCACATCAGGACATCCGGTACACGGAAGGCAGTGGCATCACTATCAGGAACTGCCCATCATCATCACTTTTGTGGAAGATCCTCCCCCGAAGAAAGCTGCAGCTCGTCTCGGACGTAGAAGTTAACAGTTACGATGCGGTTTTCTTATTGTGGTAATTCGATTGTCAATTTACCTTACTGTTCCATGAATTAATATCGGTTCTTGAGTGGAACTCGTGTGAAAAATGCCATACCCATTTCCTGCAAAATAGTTTCAAATCATGGTCGGTTTATCATGAAATCTACATCCCATAGCTGAAGGATCGTTCAGAGAAAGTGCTTCGTCTAATAAATATTTATCAAACTTTTTAACACTAAAAAAAAAGGAAGCTGAAACAAAAAGACCTCAACAAAAGGTAAAAGGTTATGAGTAACGAGGAAGCCAAATGGAGAACTAACTAAATCAACCTGTCAATCATAAAATTTATGTCTACCCATGTCATAGTCGCGACGACGCTGCCGGGAGATTTTGGTCTTTTTATACATGCCCAAGCAGAGTTCTGGTCCCAGCGAGACCATCACTAGGAGTTCGCGCGGGATCGCTCACGCAGATGGGGGCCACCCACTTGAGTCAGCAGCCGGATAGATACGCCTGCATCCGAAGATTCTTCTAGGATCAGGATCCACTTCCTTTCTCCACACGACCAATCTGGTACCGTCTGTTGACTTCCTCGAGTGTCATCAGTTTAAATTATTCATACCGGCCGTTTCACAGTCCACAACGAGATGACATGTGTGAGTGCGCTTATGAAGCGGAATTTTTGTATTCCGTTGCCTTTCGAAGTTTCAGTGTGGCATTTTTGTGTGTGAATAGCAACATTCGGCTACACACATCGTTCTGGCTGCCGGGTCCAGTGTGAGGATAGTTTGAATAATAGATACCACACGGGACAGATATTGACACAGATCATCCCTTTTGAGGTGATACATTTTTCATGACCCCGGTGACAAGTCGACCGGGTGGACAGTTGGCGGCTGCAAAAATTAAGACGCATTGGTATGACGCATCCCTCCCCAAACAAGATATCCATCATCATTGTCTGCTATGGCTGTGGCGACTTCCTCTAACCTCCAGCAAGCAACGAGGCTTTTGTATCGACATGCTCCAGACACGCAGATTAATGTCTTCATTTCGCTTCCGTGACCATGTGCATTTAGCGCATTACACCACGCAGGCACACAAACACTCGGTTGCTCCTTCTTCTACGCAGAAGTCATTGTTTGATGGCTTATTCCGACGGTTAGCACGCATCGTATCCCCTTTTGCTCACAAAACCAGTCGAGCCGTTCGTCTAATTAAGACATCATTCGCAAAAAGGGCTATTGCGTTAAATTGAATAATTACCTCCCGGAGTCAAACAATATTAACGCACTGTGGCTGTCTCTGCACGGTGGAGGATTTCCGTCAAAAAGTGTACTTTTATTTCGAGGATGAACCACCATGTGATTCGAATCGGTTCTAGCAACCTATAATTAGACTGCTTTTTTAATGTTCCCAATGGACACGAGCAGAAAACAAAACCATGCGGGATCACACAGAAGCGAACCACTTCGGGCTGAAAATTATGCCCTCTCAGATCGGATGGGTTGGGTTTCAAATAAAAATGTACAATTCAGACTCTAGTGTTTTGGAAGCGCTGGTAGTCGAAAAACCTTTTTGATCTCGGGACTTGGAATTGAGGCTTCGGTTTTAGCGGAATAGGAGGAGTTAGAGCTATTGTGCAAGATTTTAAGGGGTTTGGTTTAAGGGTGGAATCACCAAATAAAATGCTGGTAATGATACAGGTGCATTTGTCTGCTCAAAATTCAAAGTGTCAATTAAAGCCTAAATTAATCGCGTAGATATGCTAATACATCCTCTGTTTCTCATGAGTGCAACCTATTGTCGAGAAACATTAAATAGAAGTTATCTGTTGAATCTGTTCCGTCTGTTACCCATGAAATGGAAGCTTCCTTCCCAAAATAATTCTCTTGATAGTTCCAGAAATTCTTCCCTAACAGTCAACTAACAAAACGGATCCTTGGTGTGAACTGGAACACCTCGCCCTAATCCTGACTAATTAACGATTGAAGCATTCCGGCTGCCGCCATACTACCTGCATCTCTATCAAGCTCCCGGCAATGTAACGAGAACGGATAGCCTCTGTTGTCCCGGCGTCAGGGATAACGCTAAAGCCGACATTTTTCTCACTCCCAAAAGCGTCCCTTGTCGGGTTAGGAACGGTAGATCAAACCGAACCACCGGTAATACGACTCATCGAGCTTACGCAATGCGTGTATGTGTGTCTAGGTGTGAGTGAGTGTTCGAAGAATCTCCCGCGAGACGGCATATCCTGGCCATTGGGTCTTGGAACTAGTGAGCCGTTTAGATAATGGTGGCAGGAAAATTTATGGAAAGGACTCGTCCGACTTTTCCTTGTCCAGGTAGCTTGTCCACATCGTGGCTCTGGCAGGTCGTGGCCTTTTCGGCTTGGCCAATAAAATAATCCCATACATCTTCCCATTGATGGGAGGCCGTATTTTAGGCTGGAATTTTATGGACGTTGCTGCCGAACGCGCAAACAGCTAGTGAACATGCGAACCTATCACTTCAGGTTCGCCATCGGTTGACCTCAGGAATCGGTGTCGGTGTAATCCCTTGGCACGCAGTGCCACACTTACACAGTTAGATAGGAATGGTTGCACCACGTCGGTGCCTTTTAATGTACACCCACACACACACACACACACGCACTATTGGTCTGTTGGGACAGGTATGAGAAGGATCTATTAAGTTGTAAGGTTGTTAACATAACGAGCCCCTAAGTGACATGTACCGGTAAAATCGTTTGTGATCCTTCAACTCGTCCGGTATCTTTCTTGGTATAGTAGCAACACTGACCATTTCTTTCCTTTCCACGCATATGTACATCCGCGTTGACCCTATGGCCCGGGGTCGAACAGGGGTGGTAATTTATTTTTCTTTCTTTCTTTTTCTGCCCACTGCTGTATCTGCAAACGGCACAATTTATGGGAAAGGTGCCGAAAAGGTGCCAAGTCACCCTGATTACGACGCTAAGATATCCCTTCCTGTCTCGCTGGATTTGTACAGCACATCCCGACCAGAATAGAGGCTCCCGACCAGGGTATCGCTGGCGTCTTCATTTGTACGAATTGTTGTATTTGTTTGTTGGCAAGTTTGTCGGGAAATGATACGCACTTTCCACGCAACACCGGTACACGCGGAACGCATTCATCAGGCGAAACATACCTGGAAGAACAAAAACACACCCCGAGAGTAAGCAAAGGTGTCAAGGAAATGTGTCCGGCATACTACGTATTGAGGTATTCCTTTCATTTCGATGGCTCACGGTAAGGACGATTTATTGCGTTCGATAATATCCATCTTCCGGTTGGTTGGTATTGTGATTTTGCTTTTTCCTTCTACACTGGTTTCAGTTGCAGAATGTCTAAGAGGTTCGCGAGAAGAGATTTGTTACATGATCTTTACATATTAATAGAAGTAATTTACAAAAAAGATACAATCAATTTTTTTTTGTACAAATAATGAGAGTTGAAAGAGAATCTTCTAAATAATATATTTAGAACTTTAAATATAAGCTGTAAAATTTGTATGTTATTGATTATATAATGTCATGTTCCATGAGGGCTGTCTAAGAAGAAGGTAGTTAAAAGCTCTTGTATTTGTATTTGGGAATAGGTCACCAAATTAGCTGTTAAAGATAATCTTTATGTCAGGATTCTTCATTGCACGAGTTATGTTTTGCACATTTATGCCTCGAATATTTCAGATCCTGTTATCCTGAATGATTGTAAATATAAAATTTATAAAAAAAAACATTTAAGAAGTCAGTTTAATGACACATAGATATTCGATTGCAAGACTCTGGTCAGTCATGTCACTAAAATGACACCAAACAATCCAACCCGTTCCTATTTTGACTTTTTTTTCTTATCGAAATTTGAAAATTACAATTCTTAGACGATTTTGGTGAACAATTCCAATTAAATCTGTTTTATAAATAAAAAATAAGGATTTCTGAAGGATTCTTTCGTAGATTATTAAATAAAACCAAAAACTCGTGCTTCCTCGTTTTATTCTACTTTGTAAAAATAAAAATCATTCTTTCCACCGGTGATAAGAAAAACGCTCATCCAATCTTGAGCTCATTTCGCTAATCAAACACAACCGTTCTAGCCGGCACCATGCACCGTATCAAATCGTGTTGCGTTTAAGCTATTTCCCATTTCGAATGTCATTTCACGCTCGCTCAAACTACATCCACCGGGCGGTAGCTACCGCAAACACCGACGTGCCCAGCCCAGGCAGCGGAAATGAGTATCGTACGGGCGTCACGTAACGAATCGATGTCGCCGGAGCAAAACGCAAATCACGCCATGTTTTCCAATGATCATCAACACAATACACATTTAACCCCATCCCGTGTGCCCAGTCCCGGCGCGCGCGCGCGCGCCCGGCAGCGACTTTGACACGCGAAAGCAATTTCGGGTACGATTTTTCTCCGCTAGCCTAGCAATAAGGGAAGGGACGCATCCAGCACACACCGCCGGTAACGGCGAAAACCCTGAAGACACACCGAAAGGACATCCGTGTCAACAGCGTGGCAAACATCGCAACACGACTCCCGGCAAGCAAATTGCAAGCTGTGCGCTTGCCGCTGTATTTCCCCGGCCGGTTCGCTCCGTTCGGCACCGCATCGATTTCCGGCACGTAGATATTTCTGTAGCATCTGTTCAAATATTTGCGCTCCACTAAATAGCAAACAAGCAAAACATCGGCACAACGGCCCGTCGACACTAGGCGGCCACCCTTGGCAGTACGCTTTTAATGAGCTCTCCTGCCCATCCCGGCCGGGTCCTTCCCATGGTAGGGTTCGATCGTTGAGTGTGCGTTCCAGCTCATCCGTTTGCTGGATTGGATCGATTCCGAATTCCGCAGATCTAGGGACAGGATCGATCTCAGTAAGGATCGCTGCAGTTGGAAACAAACTTCCAGCAAACAGAGTTACAGTTGCAGTTTGCAGCGAACCTAAGAATCCTTCGGCAAATAATCGAGCATCATTTGTGTCAATCAAAGCGACAGCACATTTGCCAGATAGTTTGCCTTGTTTTCCCGTCCTCTGCTTTATAGTAACTGGATTTGCTTGTTTTTCGAATCCTTGAGCAGAGCGTGTGCATGTGCCCTCTGGGAGTACGCGATGCAATTGATTAAAAAATGGAAGAAACGTCATTACTCTGGGGATTTAGAATCAAACATTGCGCTGTTTAAAATCCAGTACCAGTAGATAGAGAATAATATTCTTATGTAAATATTGTTAAACTACATCCGATTAATGTAAAGCTAACAGTGCGTCCCACGTTGCCGGTAATAATGGAGGAAAAATTCAAATCCAGGTGGGGGCTGTTTGGCGGTATCTTCTTCAAATGTACTTCAAATGTACTTCAAATCAAACAATTTTCCTTTCCCAATAATAAATCTTTCAATGCTCTCCCAATCAGCATGCCCGCCTTCCTGACAATAAATACAGCCAATACATTATTCCAATATTGATTGTATGCTTTTGAGGGAATCAAGAAAAAAAACGAAACCACAAAGGGCCAAGATTTTTTTTGGACCGCTGTGTCGGATTCGCAAACGGTTCCATTTTCCTGTGTACGCAATTTGCGAAATTTACACTCCACTAGACACGTGTCTCCACCGGAGCAAGCAACCATGTGGGGTGGTATATTGTGTCAAATAAAGCATACACATCTTTGGCGATGAAAATTGAACCGTGTGGCATGCATGAGTGATGTATTTTTTCCATGTGTGTGTGTGTATTCTGTAGCCCTCTTCAGGTCGGCTTTTCTTATTGCAATAGGTATACAATATTATAATGCCAATCGGGTTCCACGCTATTTTTTTTCTATTCGAAACCCTTCTCTACTCGGTAGTCGGTTCCTCTTGGGGACACTTTACCTTTCGACGATGTGTCTAGGCTTTGCTCGAATGAGTTTGCCGTGAAGTACTCTGTTTTCATCTATACGCCAAGCAGCTTTCTTGCGTGCCCGTGAATACGACGGCATACGGGGTGATAAGTGGGGCACAGGATATGGGGCAATAATTTCATGTCTCCCGTCATCGCGAGTCTTTATAAATTGGGGCCCGTCCCAACGCAAACCAGCGCCTAGAATGAATTTGTTCGCAAACGAAACTCATAATACGTGCTGTGCTTGTACGTTAAAATACAAATTGTATGTGAACTAAGTGAATTTATGCGATGGACTTTTTGGAAAACGGTTTTTTGGTGAGAGGCAACAGCGAAATGAAAATCACTTCTAGCGGCGCTACTTATTACCTTTTATTGGCAGGTTATTTTCGGTCGCTCATACATCCTGCCCTGGTTATGGATGTGATGTATAGGAAGGATCTGGTTTTTTGGGCACAATCATCTTAGAGAATGCTTTTAAGAACTCGATGGATGAAATTTTGCTTCACCGGTTTATGGAGAGTGTATCAGGTTATTAGTAACGAATAAAATTTAATAAAAATGGCAAAAAATCTCTGCAGAGTGGCTAGAAAATTTGCGATATGTTTGTGAAGGTAAGTTTACTTCTTTTTTGTTTGGCAAACTCCCTTTGAGAGTGTTTAAAAAAAACCCCTTGATTCCAACTAAGCCTCTGCGTCAGTTTCATTTCCGTCGCAGTGTTATTTATTTTGCATTCGGTTCCTGACTTCCGGTGGGACTTAGACAGGCTTGGCGAAGCGTAAAAATTACGAATCTTGCACTCGAACCAACCAACCGTTCCGGCACATGTCCTGCCAATGGTTGACGTGATTTGGGAGCGTCATTTACGCATTATCCTTTTTTTTTTCCTTGCTCCCGTCATCCTTCGTACTGCACATGACTCGTCGTACAGACGGGCAAAACACATTCGCTGCTATTTGCGGCAGTATTTGGGCTTATAAGAGGATTTGAAGGCTCTCGGGGCCTTTCGGTATTCGACAGGCCGTGAAGTGGAAGGGATGATCGATTAAACGAGTGACGCACGCACGGGGAACCTGGCCGTAATTCCATATGGGTTTCCTTATAAAAAAGGGACGACTCTGATGACAATGTTCTTGTACGGCGCTTGATATACGATTTTTTTTATCTAAATCGTGTTTTTTTTCACAACCTTCCAACTGACAGAAACCGCCAGGGGTTTGCGCGTGAGAATGAATTTCCTAGAAAGGGTCACTTTGGGTTTCCCTGCCCGTTGATGGAATGTGCGTACCGGAGTGGCCGGAAACATGTCAAAAACATTGCTGATTTTTGATAGAGATTACGCGTCTAAGATGTCATGAAAATGTCCAGTTTGTAAACAGGTGAACAAGACTTCAGGGCAGAACGAATGAGAAGGGGCTGGAAGTGGGAATCGCATGATAAGAAAGTAGTACATGAAAAGTTTATGAAGGAAGTTTCCAAAACATATGTTTATGCTTCGACGTGGTTGGTTTTGATACAATTTCTTAAAATGAATTTTCTGGAAATGAAACTTTAAAGAGAAATTGATCCTGCTTTACGCAATAAATTTGGGAAAATTAAAAAAAACTATTCTTTTGACTGAAAGAGTTTTCAGAGTGCTGATAAACTTAGTGCAAGTTCTTCAATATTTCCCATACCATGTACACTTCTAAAAGAAAAATTATCTATAGCTTTTAATAATCTGAAAATAATATTGTTTTTGAATAATTCCACAACGCTCACGTATCCGGCAGAATAATACAAAATCTATTTATAGTACATTGTTATTATTTGCAATACGTTAGTAACTGTTTTATGTATAGAAGTACAGTACCATTAGCTCGTGTGGCCATTCTCGAAGGCTTCCAAACTAACCGTTTGCCATTATCACTCAAGCAATACATATTAATCCCATTAACATAACTGGCCCGAACAATAGATTGGGCGGTTGTTTTGCATTTCTAATCTGTCACTTCCTGCTGTACCATCGCCATTAGGATCAATTAAGTGCGAAAATATTATTATTAGCACCGGGACGTTGTTGTGTGATCGGCCGCACAGTCGGCTCATCCGCCGAATGACGCGTTGGTGTTAATAAATCCAATCTGCAGTATCTGCCGGGCACATCGTACGCGTCGAACATTAATGATGGCTAATAGATTCGGTGCCGGGAATTCAAGCTGTTCCTCCCCTTTCCAAACGCACCGCCAATCGCGAAGGTCGATCGGTGTTAATCTTCTCGATTATGCGCCGCCATATGGTAAGCATTATGCTCCGGTGCCGCATGGCTGCCTGGCCGCTACTCACCGTTTATTTATTGACCAACATCCGTCACCACAAGCACTAGAAACTGTCACTGCTGTATGTTTGTATGCTGTGATGCCCTTCGTCACGCGCTAATGTTAAGCATAGTCCACGAGTATGTTGTCGCACCATTAGTGCATCCGAACACAAACGTGACCGTTGAAGGTCCATTGTCTATAAGGGATGTTTGAAAGACGGAGGGACGGTTTTAACAAAATCGATAAATATTTAGAAAATAGGATTAAACCTGACCTGTGGACCTTTTTCCTGCGGATTTATTCTAAATTCCATCCCTCTTCCAGCATATGCTCACATCCTTCGTACGTTCACTGACCAGCTGAAGAGGGACAAATCACATTGTCATCCTTTCCTAGCGGTCCATTCGGTTCAAACGTACATAAACATCGACACACTCAAATCGTCCCGAAATGTCCCTTATTTTCTGCCCTTCCCGTCACTGCATTATATCTTTTATGTTCATCATTAGTTTTTTTTAGGATTTCACTTTCCACTCCTATCCTTCACGGTTAAGCTGTTGCACAGTCTTGTGTCCGCTTGAAGTTTGGAACTTTAACACCGGCACATACGGTTGGAACTAATAATGCAAAAATATCTGGTAATTTATAGTCCCCATTCAGAGGCTGTGTTTATGTCTGGACATATCCCCGAGGTCATCACCGTCATCTGCGTACGTCACTTTTTGACGTACGTATCTGGTCAAGCTATGCAAGCAAAAGGGAACATAAACGAAGAACTTGCAGTAGCTCTTCACTAGCCCGGATCACTCGAAAGGACGACCGAAGAAGGTTGATTTATTGTCCGAGCACAAACCAAACCCCAAAGCCACCGAAAACACCATTTAGCATATGCATCGTCTAGACGAGTGTGTTGTTTTGCTTTCGTTGTTCTTCTCCAGATGCCAGTTCACCTCCATTCATATTAATTTTTCATTTCTCTCTGTATATTAGACTACATTATCGTTAAAGTAATGGGTTTGATCCTTTCTTTTTTTTTTTTGGCTTCGTCTGCTTTGCATATTGTAGCACTTTATCATAGGTTACTCAAAGGTAAAGAGCGACTATTCGAGCAGAGAGGCATTTGCTCCTGGTGTAATGCTATGCATTCTAACTAAAAGGCCAGATAAAAAGTGTTTTATTAAAGTTTTGTGATGTGCAAAGCTACAGTGACCTGCGACTTCTAGCTATCCTTGACGGCAGTCTTCGTTAGACATCGGAAATGTCATCCACTGCGCTTGTGTATGTCAAAGAACGTAATTTGTTTGGACAAATCTTACCATTTGCCGGGTTCAAAGATTAAGTGCGGCACTTTCGAGACAAAAATTGAATTATTCTACAAACTTCCAACCCTTCTTCCCTGACTTGCCATTTGCCCCACTGCGTGTGTTGTAATATTTTCATTTTGTTCCGTGTAAGTCCTTCTGCTTTTTCACCCTTAACACCCGATACACTGTTTCCGTGCCGTGTGGCTGTAGCACAACTCTAAGCAAACATCCCCACATTTTCATCTTCAATTTATCCTAAATTACTCACAAGAGTATTTTGTCTTGCTGCCTTTCTTCTGTTCCCGGGAGGTGCCAAAAATCTCGTAAATCTTTTTTCTTCCGTTTCTTCCGTTTCTGACACGCTAGAATGGGAGAGTTTCATCAAATATTAAAAAAGTCGAAAGAAACTTGCAAACCGTACCGATTGCTGCCGCCAGCTTCTCGGTGCCTGATGGTGCTGGTGCCATTTATCAACACCGGCCGGGCCATCCTTCGTGCCTTCGATCAGGGTCGCATTTTCCTGGGGAAAATCCTAGCCCACCGCCTGAAGTCGTTTGATGCAACAGTAACGGCAAAGATTCCCCTTGGGAGCTCACCTCCCGTTCCTGGGCCAAAATAGTTATCAATGAACTTTAGCCTTCCCGGGCAGTGCTCTACGTGAACGGCTCAATAGACCATCGTTTCTCGTCACCATTTTCTTGTACCTTGTACCGGAATAGGGATAGAAGGAGTCTTCCCCCTTTCCGGAAGGACTCATCGCGTATTCTTTGCTCGATTTAGGATGATTTTCTACTTAAATGAGTCATAAAATATTTAATAATGCTGCCCTGCTGCATTATTCAACCTAATGAAACTCTCTCTCTCGCTTTTGCGGAACAAATGTTACGATTTGTTGCATTCGGGGGCAATTGATGGGTTCGGTCGTTCGTTAGCTGGCCGGTAGCTTGTCCCTCGGACACGGCCAGTCAATTAGAAGTGGAAACACAAAACACAGAAACTCAGCACCGAGCGCACGAACGAGAGGTTACGATTTACGATTATGGCATCCTGCCCAATTGCGACGTGTACCGTTCGGCTCTAGGCATCGTGAGGGTGCAAATCTTTCAATCCTTTCCGGAAAAGTGGGGTGCAAAAACAAAAACAAAAAATGGTTCACTCACATCACCCCTTTTTGGACCTTGGACAGGTGAACTGGACACTCTCGGTGTGTTTAATGTGGCAACGGAACAAATAAGTTCGCATGTCGCCTTTACTGGGCGGGAAAGAAAACACAAAAAAAAACCGTGGCTGGACATGGTCAACTTTGGACAACTTTGGACTGGTAGGAATAAAACACAAAACCGAAAAGCATTCGCAACCACTATTCAGCTTCTTCAAACCGGCCGGTTAAGATTGAATAATTCATGAATGAATGGAAAAAAAAGCCAAATTAGATTAGGTGGCGGAAAGTTTTGAAAGGACCGAAATAGCTTGTCGTCAAAGTGGAAAAAACGGTCCAGCCCAAAGAAAACGCATGTCACTCGGACTTCATATTTGACGAGGTAAGTTGTGCGTTTTTGCGATATTCTTTTATGTAAGTTTGTCATTTCGTTTTTGTGCCATTTTAAAACAGGCAGTCTTGGTGCTTTCTTTGTTGCTTTAGCGCTCGTTTACGATCCCTCCCCAAAAGGTGGTTTTCTGGGGCTAAGAACTTTAACGCAACAAGGCAAACTACAAAAAAGCCCGCACTCTCGATTCTGGTTCCAATTATCATAACTCATGCCACACTGGTTGAATATTGGTCCAATTTGGTACGTTTTTCTTGCACCTTATAATAAGAAGGTAGAACCACTAGCACACCATCCGCACAGAACGGAACTACTACGCTAAAGTACAAATCACCGTTGTTCGCAAACTGTTTGCACCAATCTGTCGACACCGGGCGCTGTTTCTCTAGTTATTTCCCTTGTTATTGCCATTGTTCGTTTACTTTCCTTCGTGTTGTCACCATTTTTTGTTGTTGTTGTTACGGTACGTTTCAAGCCTGTTTACACTTCGCTCTTATTTCGTTTTATGATAGTTCGCTTTTTTTCCTTACGTTTTTTTAAATATCTTTTTCTCTTACCTTTAGACAAACTTTTCCTTTTATCATGCGCCGTGATGGTTACCGCAGCCATTTTTATTTTTCTTGTATGCTCCGATGACGCGATCTTAAGGCACTTGAAAATAAAGGATGGCAGGAAAAGAAAAATCCACTCCCCCATGAAGTTGGCCGGTGGAAAGCGCTGTCCGAATGGTGTGAAAAGTTTCGTGCGCGAACGTATCGCGTGATAATCCTATAACGAACGATTTGGACAAAACTAAGCTTCAACTACAAACTCACCTTAAATAGAAAAGTAATCCAAGTTCAAAATGACTTTTTTTTGTACCTATATCCTACATACATAACAATCACGTTCAAATGGTAAAAGTTTTTTCTTTCTAACGACCCTAGGTAGGCGGATATGGCTTCGTTTTTAAATCGACCAAGTTTTTTTTAAACATGTGCATATAGTGGAACATGCGACAAAAGCTAAGAAATTCCTTATGGATTATATTTGTAAACGTGTATTTAAAATGCATCATCCGATATCTAATCGGTCGCTATCGATCGCGATAAATCTTGCTGACATGTCCATCCACTATTTCGATCGCATGTTTATCCAAGAAAGCTTTTATTTCTGTACGAAAAAGTGAATGTTTGCTGCAAAAGGAAATCCTATTGCCGATCCTATCGAAAGATGTAAATCAAACTCTATCACAAATATTCTTTTCATCTTCGATTCCTTAGATAATTTTGCTGAGCAGAATTTAATAAAGCACAGAGAACTACAAGACATTTTCATTATACTTAGAATGGAATTATGTTCCAGACATGATGAGCAAGGCAATTGTTACTACATTCTATTTTGCAACCAGAAGAGTGGTTTTGATTCTTTATTTTTTATTAAAACAATTTACATTCAAAATGGCCATGGCCAATGGGATGTGTTCTAAACTTGTACATTTGCACTTGTTTCCTCATAATTTAAGTAGCCCTGGTAACTTAAATTTCAAAGCAAATAGCAAACCCAAACTTTCAAACAATTCCGATCAACTGTTCCATTCGCTTTTTTTCACCTAAATGTCCTCATCAAAAGGGTACCCCGCTTTGATGTGAAAGTTTCAGCAGCTGCGGAAGAAAACAATCAAAAGCCCGGATGGACATACTTTTCATTAAACCCATGATCTGAGAATCTTTGGAGACGAAAAAAATGCCCCGTGCGAAGAGTTAAAAAAGTTCCAAGCTCACGGCATCTCTTGTGATTTAACAAAATGAACGCCACCTGCGCATACAAGCACTACCAGCAAACTATATTCTCGCAAGGAAGATTCGTGTGTCTTTGTTTTGATTTTTTTTAAGTTTCACAAAAAATGTTCGAAAATTGTAGAAGAAAAAGAGGATAAAAAAAGAATATAATCATGCTTTTTTCCCCGCTGCAAAACTCTTACTATTGAATCCTTGATGCCATCCTTGATGTAGGAATATCTTATCCAAGTTTCTATTTCGCTTTGAGGAAGATCGCCACCTTTTGCCAATCAGCAACACGACCCGACCCGAACAACAGTTGTTTCTATTGAACGAATCAACGTGGGGCGCTTTTTCCTCGAAAACACTTCCAATACTCAGAGCTCCGAATCACGTGCGCTGATAACCCAACACATCCTTACCATCAAGAGCATCCCGCACGCACTCTCCTGTCATCAAGAACATTCTAGAGACATGTTTTTAAAGCATGTGCTGGAAGATATTTTCCGTTTAAATAACGACTAATAAAAGATTTAGACTATTGTGTAGAACTGTATAAAATAATATATGTATAGAAACAAATCTGCTAGCTAGTTGCATTTGTAGAGATTCCTAGCCAGCATCAGGATTTTCGCATGACCCGGGAATTATGTTGGGAATAGTTTTTGCATCACACACCGGGATATTGATATCCTGCTTCTTCGCGCGTGTGTGTGTGTGCGAAAACGTCCTCTTAAACACCATCATCCCGGCGCTCGACGTACGATCGACCGGCAGAGGTTAGATGACGAGCAAACCGTGCATCGGGTGCATTCGGTGGCTCATGATCCTAGCACTTTTTGCTCCTTTTTTTCTGTTTGCTCCATATTTGCTACTAAGGACGCCGTTTCATGTGCCGCCCGCAGGAAGCACACAAAAAAATGTCCGCTCCCTGAGACGAAGCTCGGTTTGGCGGAGGGTGGAAAGTGCAGGTGAATCCGACAAACGACGATACGAGACAACAAACGGTTCAAGAAGTGGTTCCTTTGATCTACCCGCTAATTTCACGTGCCACATCGGTCCGTGCTACTCCTCCACGCGGTATCACCAGACACCGAATACCGATAAGGCAGCGGATTGAAATTGGCCGTGCTGCACGATGGCGTCAACATGCGGGATGCTGAAGTTGTACCATTCAGCCCGAAAGGATTGCGCGCCTCGGCATTCGATCGGGTACCGCCCATGGGAACGAAACCGTCTGCCTTTGATCAGCTTATTTAAAGATGTTGTCGGCAATTTATCGTCCCCAGCATCCCACGGGCGGGCGTCTGAGTGGGCGGCGTTTGGTTTCGCTAACGTGCCCTTGAATCGACGTCGGGCAGCTCCATCTCCATACACGCTGATCGTTAGACGACTCGTTCGCCACGCACCGTACGGAAGATATTGATGAAGTTGTACTTTGGTTTGCTGTTTGCTGGGGACAATGTGATCGAGTCCGTAAAATATTCATAACTCGATGTTGTTACCCATTTTCGGGAGCAAGGTGACAAAACCATTAGCCGCTTCTGGTTGGGTATTTTGCCTAATCGCCACCATAACTCAAAAAATACCTACCACGTCTAGTAGTAGTGGTAGCTGCTAGGAAAACATTAAACTCCCATGTTGTTTTGCACTGTTTGTTTTACCCAAAAAGGCTTCATTATAAATGTGTTTCGTTGTTCGGAGCTAGCGTCGAACACAAACGATGACATACCAATTGGAATCCCACACAGTCCCGCAATGTTTGATTGCAGTTTGTAAACTTTTTACGGAATGAAACGAAGATAAATCATCTGATAAAAGTTGGAAGGAAACGGCAACAACGAAAACAAATGCCCGAAACTTCCAACACAATCGCTGACACAGCTCGTGTGACATCTTCTGCAGCAGACTCTGGAATGGAGCGTTCCAAAAATTCCAACATGTCATCATTAGGATCATATGGTGTTGGGTTCAGTTTCACGGGCAAAAAAATAAGATAAAGCATAAATGTGAAAAGAAAGAAACAGCAGACACCACAAAACGGACCGGCCGGACGGAAGCAAGTGGGTTCACATGTGTGCGTCGTTTGCCGGTCGTCGAAGTCACCGGATTCCTTCCGCCGGTGAGACACCGAGAAAAAAACTCCCTCCGTCACCAAACCGATCGATCGGGTCGCGGGTATCGCCCGGTTCGTGCGACATTGTATTGGTGGCTGGTGGTGGGGCGAGTTTGTAATTTGAACCAATTCACGCCTTCCCTGTCATCGTGAGCGGACAGAAAAATTACCATAAAATATCATCGTTTCAACACCCGGATAAGCATTTGGAAGGAAAACATGACGTTCCGGGAACAAAACCAAGCAACCGAGAACGGAGCAACGCTAGAACGCCACCGACCGTACGGAAACGGGACAAGCAACCGTCAAAGGCCGTAGTAGAGCTCCGAGCACCGAGCAGTAGGGAAAAACGCAAGCAGCACCGGAGACTGTGGTCTTCGGAACAAAGATTAATTACCGCCACAAATCACGAACCAATTTCCCGGATTTGGGTGTTGCGGAACACTTTAACCAGCGGGTTTTACTTTTACGAAGGTTTCGGTTACTCGGGTCAAAGCTTGCAGCGTGATTTCGTGGAAGAAAGAGCGAAAACTCGGTGGACGGGAAAGAAACGCCGGTTACCACAACGGAACCGTTGGCGGCCGTTTTTCGCCTATTAAAGTTTGCTAAACATAAGCTTCCAACTGTCCACACGAAAACCCGGCTCGGATAAGGGGAATAGGGCATGCACCATATGCTGTGCAGCATGTAGCACACATCAAAACATCGGCAGCAAGAACGCCAGGTCTATTTTTGGAAGCCAAATTCTTGTTGACGGTAATAAATTTCCATACGACATGTTTTGAGGCTCAGCATTGGGTTTTTTTTTCTCTTTCAGTTTCAGTTCTGTCTAGTACACTAATAGGACAGAAGCATCCTGTTAGTTGCGATAGGACCGCCTTAAGCATGTTTTGTAACAGCAATGTGTTTGGCGCAAAAGATTTAATTTATGAACCACACTTTTACTAAGATGTTCACGATGTGGTTGGAGAGAATTGACGTATTTGTTTAATAATTACGCTATACTAGTAACAAAGAGAACGACCGAACTAGTGTACCGTATTTAAATATCTCTCCGGGAATCAATCTTTCCAGATCAAACAGCAAATGGGAAGAACCACGGTCTTGGATTATTCAGGCGTTGGAGCTTCGTTAGACAAATCCTTGCTTCGAGGATTAGAAGATAACAAGCAAAATGGTTACCCATCTGTTGGCATCCTCGTGGTCATGAACTCCGCAATGGATATCCGTAAAGAAATAAAAAGTTTCAAAATAGTTGTAAATGTTCATAACCCAACTATTATGCCGCTGTAGCAATAAGCTCTGAGAATTAACCTAGCCAGACAACAGAACCCTGGTCGAGTCATGTGAATGACACTGGACCTTTTGGCTCGCGAAATTTTGCGTCCAAAATCTACATGAACAGAAAAGGCGTTGATGCGTCCTCCGTGGAGCCTAGGATAAAGGATAGACAGTAAAATGTGCATATTCGTGAGTAGTTTACAGCACTCTTGAGACAGGTCATAACCGCGAAGTATTACAGTGTCAGGTAAGTAAGGAAGTTTGCAAAATATCTCTACCATAGCTGAAATTTCCAACGAATACTGCCGTCATTTTTATTTTTTGACATAAAATACAGTCAAATACCGGTTACCCAAGTGCCTTTTAGCCAAGATTTTTATCATGTACCCTTTATCCGTGCCATTCACTTATTCGGTAGGTTTTATCTCCCGGTGTGCACAGATAATCTGGTTTCTACTGTATAATTAATAAGCACTTTAAACACGTCGATATTGTTGTCGTACATTCTTCTAAAGAAGCACAACGCCATCTATGGTGTACTTAGTTGGACAGCTCCTTTTGACTGAAATATTTATACCTTGCGATTGTCTTCAATTTCTTATAATATTTATATTTACAAAATTGCAAAACTAACTCGAATTAATATTATAAACTAATATTAATAATAACTATCCACAAACTAATACAGCTTTTTATTAATTGCGTGTTACATTGCCCAACATTTAGAGTTCATCATTATTCCGCTAGTTCTATTTGCAATGTATTCCACCATGAAGAACTAATTAATTAACCCCTTAAAATTACCAGTCAGTGTGCACATTCCCGCACACTTGATATGCAAATATGTATTCTATGCAAGTGGCTACATTCATCACCGCACTCGATAAACCCCCGGCAACAAAGGAACGGTGGAATCTGAAAGAACTCTTTTTTTCACCCCGATTGTATCACACTCGAAAACCATTCATTAGGTCAGCGGTCCGGAGCGCGTACGCAAACAGTACAGCGCACGGGTATGACTAGGCCATCCATCTTCAAGTGGGTAGCACCGCAGAAACAATGCACCAGGCCACTATTAATTTCGGTTTTCGGGTGTGCATTTGCGTGTGCTAATTTCCACGTGTTCCGCAATCGACCCAACACACCTGACCGTTGCCTTAAATCGACCCCAAACCGCATCGGTGGTGCAAACCGCACGATTGCGCTAGAAAAGTTGACCAATGTTTTGAGGCTTCCGGGATGTATGGACAAAACCAGACACGGACCATCCGCAAACTAGCGTCATCAGGTAGTGAGTATTTGGGGTCCCAGTTTGCATTAAAGTGCATCCCGGCCGGAGGATGCAACCAATCGGAAATCATGTACAAATATGATGATCGGTCTGTGGTCGTGTGTGGATGGATTATTAAATTTAATTACACACATTTCATTACCCTTCACCAGGGGGTTTGTTGAGTTCCTGGAGGGCATCTCCAGAGGTATGAGCCGTTGATGTGTGTGTATCTCTTCGTTACGCACTCCATTCCACCGGTGCGCACAGAGATAATGAAAAGGGATGCAAATTTCACATTTGCCCTGCACCCGAACTGTTCATGCATGCCTGTTCATCGATCGGGAGCCGGGCCCGGAGGTCGCTAGTTCGTGAAACAATTGCACCGGTTGTAACAATGCGTCAACGGAGCGAAAGCAGAAATGTTTCCACCACGGTGGTGCTTTATTGTTAGCTTTTATACACTTTTCTGCCCACGGAACCGTTCATCAATTTCATTTACTTTGCGCTGAAGCAAAAACACTCCGCCCCCATCCGAAACTCACCCAACCATGGGCCAGCGCGCCATTAATAAGCGGTACGTGTGCACACCGGGATGGAGAAAAATCAATTTCAAGCCCGTTTATGAGACGGCGGTCACATGACATGATGAACCGTCTACCATAACCACACACACATCTGCCAACCATTCCGTGTTCGTCCAGCGCAATTAATCATCTTTAACGACACCGAACGTTTTGCTGCAGCGCGCACTGTTATCAATGGGTTGAGTTTTTATTTATAGTGTGGTGTATCGTAAAAATCAAATTGGCTCCAAAACCATGTTCCACGCGAGCAGGGCACTATAAAACCGGGGAAAGATACAGTCTCCACCGATGAAGGAATAGCCTTCGTCCAGACATTGTTCTCGCGGTTGACAGACAAGCCAGGGACGCATAGAAAACCAATTTCTCCCACGAAGATGATCGCCGGTCGAGCGGTCGTAAGAAGTTCCAATCGGTACGGGTAGTGAAACCGTGCGGTTTGGAATTCGTCACGAAATCCGTCCACCTCAGGATGGGCATGATTTATGGAGGTGACCTTCACTCCAGGCGACGACATCGTACCATATAACTACGTTCGGTTGGAAGACCCGATCGGGCGATCGGCTTCAGAAACCGTGCTTGTTTGCTTGTTTTATAGCGCCAGCCCAATTTCCACCAAACATCGAGCGAGTTTAATTATCCGTCCAGTGATAAAACTTGTCACCCAGCGGGTGGAACCGGGACGAGATCGTCATCACGGATTACAAACCCCGACGCCCGCCGGTAACGTTCGATTTCAGGCGGCCGGGAACGATCGAAAGCGCCAAACAGTATGCAATGTTTCGAACGGTCGTTAAGTTGTCCGGTTGTCCTGTGTCTACCTGCGGATCGCCCATAAGTACTGGACGCAATTGTAGACTGTAAAAATGGCGTGAAATTTATCGCTGACATGTGTCCCACTAATTGGCCGTAATGAACGGTTCAGTGGAAGGGAAAAACTTGGTCTCACGAACTTGAGACTATGTCGCTAGGCTGCAGCTTGCTCAGCATTTGTGCGATCAACTGTAAGGTCTGAAGGTTTGTGTTGTGCGCTTCACCAATCAAACACTTGCCCGGCTAGCACTTCCTGTACCTGGTGGTGATTGTTCGGGGAAGCAGCCACGATGAAACCATAACCACCACGGCATCCCCGTAGCGAGCAGCTCATTTCGTGCATCCCCGCCGGGTGGCGAGCTAATTTTCGGCTGCATCCTGCAAAGTGCAGCACGCCCGTTCCCGGCTTTAATCACCCAGCGGGGTTAAGAAGCTGCACAACGCTGCAGCACTACGTTCTTTCCCAATTTGTCCCGTGTCACCGGCCTGGTCCGCGTGTCGGTTTTAAATGACTTCTTTTCACGCTGCGTTTATACTCTCCACCCGATAGCAGCGTCGAGCACCCGTCTTATGGTACGATCGAGTCGTTAATTATCGACCAATTTCACAGTCGTTATGTTTTATGATCTCCTTCAGCACGGCTACTCCCCCCGCTCCAGGCAATGTGGCGGGAGGTAGTGGTGGAGTGGGTGGTGCGAATATTTGCTTTCAGTCAACAATTTATAAATTCCCATCGTGCATAATGAAAGTGGCCCTTCTCGCTGGGAGCCGAAATGAAACAAAAACCAAAAACAAAAAACAAACCGCTCATCGGAAAAAGGCAAGCAATAAAAGTAAACAGCCCACGCCCGACGGCGTGGAACTTGTTGCGCAATCAGTGGCGTTGTAAGTGGTACAAAGGAAAAGGGCAACATTTTAGCGAAACTCTTCCCGAATCGCGCGTAATTCGCAATCGGCTAGAACCGGTATGATGGTCCCTCCCTCCCCCATTCGAAGACAGCGTCGACTCGAAAAACGTTCCAAATTCTTCGTATCGAACTTCCCACCCCATAGCCGCGGAGTTTTGAGGAATATACATATTTTAATTGTACACAAACGGTTGCACGACCCAAAAGTGAAACTGCGCGGTGGACTTCTGGTTGTTAAGTTTAACGATTTCTTCACGTGTACTTTCGGCAGCTAAGACGACGACGACGTGCCAATCGGTTTGGAATCAGTTTTGGCAATGGAGCGAGCATGGCCGCCCCAGCAGAACAGTCGCCGGGTACCGGGTAAGTTGTAAATCTGTTTATGGTTGTGCGTCATTTATTTTATTTCACTGCTCGATGGTTTGTTTCGTCTTCCTTCCAAGTGCTTATGAACATGCATCGATTCCTACGGCGCGGAAACAGCGGTTTGTGATTGAATTCCTGTTCTTTCGGTAGTTTTGGGGATGAAGCACGAGCGAAGAGGAACGGTGGGGTTTTGTGATTGTAAAATTCAATCATGTCGATGGTGGCAATATAACGCATTCATCGAATACCATCGATTGCCGGCGTGTCATTTACATGTGTAATAATTCCTCCTTTTTTTTAACCGCGTTTAGGCTTGTTTGAGCTTTCGACACAGACACTGTGGAATAGTAACACGCATTTTAATTGCCAGATTATAATTAAATATCTTTGTGAATGAACCGATACCGATTGCTATTAATAGTTCGGGATTGTTCAACTGATTAATTACGGTTGCGGCATTTGAGTATGTTAAACAGCTTTGAATGTGCAAATCAGAGTTCTCATAGATGGCGCTAGTGTATATGAAATACTAAGAACCGGATATTATAGCCTTTGTTCATGGGGAGTTAATTTGTTATTTATTATGTTCGGAGAGGTTTCTTTATGAAAATAAAATTGCTTGCAGTAAGCAATGGTAGCATTATAAAATATCACCTTAATATATCTGCTTGCTTTATTTTAAATAAGGCCCTGACGTACAGAAAGTACCAGCCCCCGGTGTATACCCAGTTGGCATATAAGAAATCAAGCATGCGAATTTGAAGGCACCACGAATGCAAAGATTCCCGTGGTTGGGAGACTAAAGCGTCGATTTTTCGGGTCGAAGTTTTAGGGCCCACAGCTCCCGTACCGTCTGGCGCCGTAGGGATATTCCCGATTCCCAAACAACATTCGGTACGCGAATGTCATCTGGGAGAGTTGGGAAGTGAGTTGTACTTCGTTTTCCCGTACTACACCCATCTCGTCTGACACCAAGGAAAGGAAGGCAGGTCTGTTAGTGGTTAAAGGGAAAAATTGTCTTAAAAATACTGCTTCTAATATGGAGAGAAACGAGAGAAGAAAAAAAAACACAACCAAAACGGAAAAACCAGTATGGCTCGTAAACTGCAGAAACAAACGAGAACTTCGTGGGTTGGTATACCAATCCAGCCCGGAACTCCCGAAGCGACTTCCGATGCATGAAAACATGATTTTATGTCACCATCGTTGGCCGGCGTTTCGTTTGAGACTCAAGGATACACACACGCGCTCAAAGCAATATTTGGCATGCAGCCGGCAGTCACATGGGACTTTGTACAGAGGCGCCCGTTTTCAAATATGTTTCCGGCCGTACACATTCGATCGGAGTGTGGAGCGTTTGAGTTGTGTTCTTCGGTATGATTGAGTAATGAGCGGTGGGAGTTGAAGCGGTCTCCATGCGCTGCGGGTGATTTACAATCTAAACAGGATTAGACAAATAGGATTTGGTCGACTGGCGCTGTTGTAAAGCATATGGGAAAATGGTAAAATTCAATCTGAGTTTTAAGAACTGATCGTTGTTGTTTTATTTGATTTTTTTTATGTACCTTTGTCGATTGTAATTGACAATTAAAATCAAAATGATAGTTTTAATACATTATTAGACGATCAACATGTAGAAAAATACGAATACGCAATCGGTATTATTTTTATATTTACACGAAAACATAGTAACGGAAGTAAATAATATTTTTGAAATTATTAAAATATATTGAGAGTGAACATTTTCAAATTCAAAAATGATGGCATACTATCCAGATCATAATAAAATAACGCTTCAAGGTTGTGTGAGGCAGAATCTGAGTGACTTAATCTGTGTATCAGTTTACAACACGGATCGTCAAAACTATCTTCACATTCCAGCCAATCACAACTCTGACCGTGACCTGCTACTTTGTGTGCCACGTGCCAATCGAACTAGTTTTGCGAAACGCATTACAGATAAGCTACAGCCTCGATCCCGCTTGCAGTTCGATCGTATGTCAGTAGGGCTATTACGATCGCTATTTATGTGCAACCAGTAGTGCAGTTCAGCATTTTTCGCAGATCAGTTCTAAATAGTTGCTGCTTGAGTAAGGATCGTTCTTACAAAATGTTTTATTTGTACATTCTACTGGCTGGAGTTCTTCTGCCATCCTCAGTGCTGAGTGCTCCAACTGTGGTAAGATAGAACAATCTGTGTGCTGTATGTAGATCCGATCATTCTACTGCTGAATCACTTCTCTCCAGCACTTGCAGGACTACTTCCCAGAGCCTTCTACCACAGAGGACTACAATAATGTACAATCTGTTACCGAACCGGCTCAGACCGGTGCCAAAACACACGTTGTAGACCCCGTCTGGATCACGGTAACGATGCCTCCGATGAGCTACATGCCCACCGGGACCGATCCGAAGCCGCATGTAATGCCACCGTACATAAGCTACGTTCCCGTTCCACCACTCCACCAACCAATGGGAGGACCTTGGCCAATGTACTATCCCAACATGCCGTACTATCCGAACATGCCGTACTATCCGAACACGCCACAGCAGTATCCTAGCAACCATTTGTGCGGCAATCAGCAGACGAGCTCGGACCGTGTGACATAAAGCTGTACCGAATCCCAGAACCAGCCGTGTTGCGTGTTTTCCTTCCCGTTTCATTGGTGACTGTGTGAGGTAACGGGTGGATGGCTACCAAAACCGGGGAATGGCCATCCTTCCGGTCAGGCTATCGATTACATGCTTCTGGTTAATTTATTCTGCCCACTGGAATCATTTGTTTTCGAGTCGTATTTTTGTACGCGTCCACTGTCATTGCTGTTTTGCTTGCTTCGCCCTTGCCTTTGGCACACTGTTGTTGGGAATATCATATTTTCTGTTTTCGAGGTTCCTGTGTTTGGTGCCCAGTGTCAGATAATTTCATCAATGCTATATTTTAATGTGATCATGCACAAGCTTCTTATTTGCTCAATTCGCACGCCAAGTGTTTCGGTTGTACTGCTCTGAAGGAAGTAAATTATATGTTTCATTAATGATCAGATACAACACATCCGAAGGAAGAATGAAAGAAAAGCGGAACAGGGACATTCCTGGATGATCAAGTCATTTGTCTGTATCGGGTTTCGTGCTCAAGACGAACGGCTTTCAACACAATATTGCAGTAATGGCTGATAAGTTTTGACAGCTTAATACAACGAATGGTTATATAAGGATTCGAACGTTAAATACTTTATAGTTTTACACATTAAGTGCTTAAATGATCCATTACTTTCTGATGAACTGTATAATAGTTTAATAAAAAGTAAATGTCTAAATTTCAATTTCAAAAATTATCTTCTGCGTTAGAACTCTTCTTTCAATTTAAAACATACTTTATATGTTTGTTTATATTTAGAAAATACAAACTACACCGAAGAGAGACAACATCGATGGTAGTTGGTTGCAGTACCAGTAAACCATCGTTTAGCTGGCAATTTTCGGTTTATTCAAATTAATCCCACGCGTACCGAAGAAAATGTATAAACCAGAACCCCCCACTACTCTACCCCTCCCATGACCCCATACGATTTCGCATCCATTGCAATTCACCGCCGAGGAAAGTTCCGCACAACAGAACCCAACCATCGTTGCATCGCGGCCACGAAAGCGTCCCCGTTGCAGCGAACATTTATTTTCGCGCTTCTTGTTTTTTTTTTTGCTTATTTCTCCACAGTCTGGCTTAAAGCGAAGCGCGATATTGCTTCCTCTCTTTGTATATGTAAACAAACCAAGCCCTTTTGCAATCTTCGCCGCATTCGAGCATTCGCGCAAACTGTAACTTTATTTGTCATAAACACCCCGGCCACCGGAAACCCACGCAGTTCCGTTGCAGAAGTGCTTGCAACAACCGCAATTTTGGTTCGTGGCGCCCGTGGCAAGCAGACGCGGGGAAGGATGCACTGGCCCGGAGGTCACCCTTTGCCTAGGTCTTTATGAATGAGCTCAGAGTAAATTAAAGTCGGATTACGCTGATAATGAGCTCTCGCGCGCCGGTGACCGTACAGGTCCGCAGGATGGACTGTCTGTTCGGGTCGGTCGTTAATGGTGGATCGACTAGTCACGAAGCCTCCGTTGGGAGAAAATATAAATTCACTTATATCTCGCGAAAATATAAGCTCCAACAAACGTTCTTATCGCTGCCATTCTAGTGCCTGTGCAGCCATTAGGCGGTATGTTAAATGCATCTAGGAAACTTTTCGATTCGTCCTTCTCCCGGTGCACTATATCATTATTTTCTTTATTATTACACCAGACGAACGGTGGTGGTTGCTGGATGGTTATACATAAAGCTACAAGAGAAATCAAACTCCAACACAATCTTGAAGCGTTTTACAAAGGCAATAAAAATACCACCTCCGACCGTGAAAATTGATCACGTACCTTTGACCGGTTGGAAACGATTAAGCTGTTGTATTTCATTTATTTTCGTATCGTAATGCTATTTAAAAGAAAAATACATTTTATGCTTTAATTCTTACGGTTTCTACCGAAACAAAACCAAACAATCAATTTCGTACCAGCGTTATGCGTATTGCATACATTCGGCGCATAACTTCAACCGAACAGGCTTTTTATTCAGTGGTGTCAAACACATTGTGTTATCGGTGCAGAGAAGCAATGACGCTGTAAAATCGCTTGAAGGTAGCTTAGAAAAGTGTATGTACGTTTTCGTTTGTAAAAGAATAGCTACTATACAATTGAACATTACTTAAAATACGCATAACATGATATTATTGCCGATCTAAATGACCCCAATGTTTGGCGCAATGGTTTAAATTACCGCTCTATTAAATACACATTATCATTCCAGGAGAAGGTGATTCCCAAAACTGTGTTTTAATATTTCTAAGCTTATCTGTTTCTTTACACGGTAGTAAGTGACGATGCGTTCTCGTGAATACATTTACTTTTGTGGACTAGTGCTAGGTTGGCAACTCCAGCTCATCACTGTTGGTTCGAGTTGTATTTTATAGCGGGACTTACATTTTAACCAATAAATTGTTGCTAAACTCTTTACAGACTCAATATGAGGAGTCTTATTCCACGGAATCCTCTGCAGAGATGACCTGGAATGAGACGGACCTGAATACTACTGGCATACCCTACATTCTGTCATTTCCGGAACAAAATGAGCTGATGTTTGGAATACCAGTTAGCAATATGGAGGAAGCGAGCTTTAACGCATCGACTGATACCAATGGAACCATTAGTACAACACCAGCGTCAGATTTTGGGAACCAGAGTACAACTGTAAAGAAGCGTGCCAAACCTCCGGCTTCTGAAGAATATTCCTACAACGAAATATATTACCAGCTTCCACCATCTTACAATTACGACTATGGAATTCTAATCGGTTCTGGCAGCAACAGTTCTGGTAAGTTGAGCACCAATCCGCAATTAAAATGAAGTTAATTTATCAACATAATTTACCTGTTTTTCTTCAGCGTCCAATCGACCCATTATTCCATCAATAGCGAATCACATCGAGCCCATCAGCCCTTATCTCGGAAGTACTTACTTGAGCCCCCAGTTTCAAGCTCCTTCAAAAGTAGCACCAATCAACGGTGGAATCGCTTATTCTCTGTATCCCGTGGGCGCCCTTCAAAAGGACAACAATTTCGCTGTACCTCTTCTTGGATCACCGTACAGTGACATCCAACCTCGGTATCGCAGTCCATCTGTTGTTACCAAATTAAAAGAGGAAAGTTCTAGTACGGTGCCTACCAAGAGTTTCCGTACCAAAATGGCTGAAAAATCGATGTCCACTAAGAAAAGGACTCAAACTACACGACGTGCTAAAAAGACAACGTCTATCACAACCACAAGCAGCAAGCGTTTTCGTGCAGCTGCCCAACAAAATAGTCCTGCGGCATCCGTTCGCACAAGGTCAACGGTGATGAGGAAGTTTCGGACAAGGGTTCCGGTGCCGCGTGCCAAACCGTTCCGATCGGTGCGTCGTACACGAACGCCCCGTCGCAGGAAACCAACGAAGCAGCGTCGATTCCGAAACCAACGCCGAACAAAGCCTACGATCAGGAAAACTCCCATCGCTAGACCACGGTTTCGCAAGACCACCCAGCGGCCACGTGCCTTTCCTCCACAGTTTTTCGATTACGATTACATACTCTTCTAAATGGAAAGTTGCCTACACTGCACTAACCGAAAGGTTTGGCTTTCCCTGCAGCATTTGAGGTTTAAATACTAATAAAAATGGGCTTCCTCTAATTGCCGGTAGATGGCATTAGGGTAAAGCTACTAAGCTATCAAATCTGCTCAAATAAACTGATGAAAACTATTAACAAACTACATTTCGATCGATTTTTAATTAATCTAACTTGTTTAATCAACCCGACTCATCCTCATCTCGATGTCTCGTAGCAACTAGACAGTGCGTTGGATCGTACAAAAATAAACTCTCATATCGTGCTTTCAAAGATGCATATCTTCAACGCAAATAGTAAGCTTTTCTTATCATTTAATCAACCGCAACACTTTCCATTCGTACTACGTTGCAAAACACACCTTTGGACGTTTTCCAGCTGCCGCTGTTCCCTCCCACAGCTTAGGAAGGTCGCGCACGGTTCCGTAACACGTTGGGCGCCTAATCCATCCGTCCATCCGTCGCTACTGTTTGCCCGTGTGTGGAGCACTCCACGAAACCGCCAGGCATCCGGCAACACCTGTGTTATTTTTAGGATCATCTGGAGGTTGGCGACAGCGGGCCGTAGTGCAGCAAACTGATTGCACCAATCGTCCACCTGTCGGTGAGTTGATAAAAACGGGGGCGATAATGTGCTCCTGGCGAAGACATACGGTAGCGTCCGTACGCGTGTGAGGTGACGCATCTGCCCGCAATGGACGCAAGTGTAGTGCACGAAGTTCGGTACCGTCGGGTACCGCCCGAGGGTGGCTGGGGTTTACTGGTTGGCGTGGGCATGGCCATGATGTTCGTCGTGACGCTCGGTTCGCTGCCCTCGTTCGGGCTAATGTTTGGCGATTTCCTGACGGAACTGGGCGAGGAAACGAGTGCCATCGCGCTCATCACCAGCTGTTTCTTCAGTGCGCTCAGCTTCGCCGGCCTGTTCACCAACACGCTGATGAAGAAAACGTCCTGCCGGACGGTTGGGTTAATAGGTGCCGTGTCCTACATCATCGGCAGCATGATGACCATCTTTGTACGTTCCACCAACGAGCTGCTCATCTCGTTCGCCCTCTTTCAGGGTAAGTATGCGGGGGGAGTAGTGAAGAAAGCAAAAGGTCCATCTAATTATCCGGATGCTTGTCTTTCCTGGTGGTGTGTTTCGTAGGCGCTGGCTTTGGGCTGATGATTCCGGTGTCCTACACGACATTCAACGCGTACTTCGTGGAGAAGCGGGTGGTGATGATGAGCGTGGCCCAAACCCTGATCGGTCTCGGTACCATGTTCTATCCGATCTTCATCCAGCGCTCGATGGATGCGTTCGGGTTCCGGGGCTGTATGGCGGTACTGGCGGCAGTCAACAGCCACACACTGCTCGCCATGCTCGTGATGCATCCGGTCCAGTGGCATATGCGGCGTATACGGGTGGATGCAACTTCCAGCGTTGAATACGCCCCGGTACTCACAGTGACAACGACGGACGAAAAACCCAAGACGGAGGATGACTTCCAGGAGCTACCGGCCGGACAGGGCCTTTGTCAACGAAACACCAAACTGAGAGGTTCCCGCCGGGCGTCATCGATACCGGGACTGGGCAATTGGTCCGGGCCGGTGGTCGTTAGTGATAGCACGGAACGTGACACCAAACCGGCGACCAAATGGCAGATCCTGGTCGACTTCCTTGACCTGACGCTGCTGAAGGATCCAATTTACGTCAACATCGTACTCGGCATCTCCTTCGCTCTCTACTCCGATCTGGCCTTCTTCACCTTGCAGCCGATGTACCTCTTCATGCTGGCGTTCAGCAAGGTAGGTCACGTCGGCATATTGCAACTCCCCACCACCGTTCCGGGTGCGAATGCAATTTAAATTTCCCTTCCGAACCGCAGCCGGTGGTTGACGCATGGCCGTGAATACTAATGGCATTCATGGCAAAAACCCCCGGCAACGACCGGCTTCTTCCGCCAGGGAATCGGAAACTGATCGGACACCCATTCTGACGTTTGTTTTTTTTTTCCTAGATGTTGTTTGCCACTCATCCCTAATCTATTTCCCATGCTAGCGCTATTTTTGTTCACCTTTTTTTTTTGTTCTCTTCTTCTGCTCCAGGCGGACGTTTCGCTAATCATCGCCATCGGTGCCGGTGCGGATCTAATATCGCGCATCTTTCTGGCCATTTCGAGCACATGCCTGAACATTAAGGCCCGCTACGTCTATCTGGCCGGGGCACTCTTTACCATTGTGGCACGTTTTGGTAATTATTTAAAATCCATTCTCCAAGCCTCCCAAGAATGGCCATCCACTGTTCTGTAATCCAACGTTTTGGGATGCTCAGGAAATTGCAAAAAAGAACTGAACAACAGCAAAAATCATTCTTCCAATTATCACTCTAACGCCCTCTCGCTCTTCCTATCTCGAATTTGGATTTTACAGGATTTCTGTGCGTGTTCGATTTTTACGGCATGGCCATCGTAACCGCCATCATGGGTTTCCTCCGAACCTGGATACACGTTCCACTACCGCTGGTGTTTTCCGAGTATCTACCCCAGGAACGGTACGGTAACCGCTTTCGCGTTCGATTGGTGTGTACCGTCTTATCTTTCCGCTTCCTGTCCGCCCCTTTGCAGGTTTCCTTCCGGCTATGGATTGTTTATGTTTCTGCAGGGAAACATTACGTTTGCGATCGGTCCGATAGTCGGGTACATCCGTGACGTCACCGGAAGCTACACCATTTCGTTCCACTGTCTAACGCTCGTGATGGCACTCTGTGTGATACCGTGGTTCTTCGAAATATGCTACTACCGGCTGAAGCGTAAGGCGCGAAAAGCGGAACCCTTGCAGCACGTGACAATACCAATGATTCAAGAAACGAAGGCATAAGATGTTTGCGCCAGGCCTCACGGACGGGCTAGATTACCGCAATTGTTATTTTTAAATTATTAAGTAATTTAAAGTGTATTAATGGGGATTAATATATATAAACTTCTCATGAGCGACTATGTTCTTCCATTTGCTGTTTTTAAACATACATACTCATTCTGATAACTGAGCTCAATCGAGCTGATATTTTGAAATACTGCATCTCAACAATGAAGTATGCAAGTACTGTCTCGAGCCAAAAAAAACTGCATGCTAGTAAAGTTACTCGAACATTTCATATTGTTTTTACCAGGAGTAGAATAGCTAAACACAAGAAAAAAAAAAATGGCACGTCGAGATCCAATTTGGAAATATCATTCACTTTGAGCCTATTATTTGAAATTTAGCAATAAAATGGACGATTTGAGGAATACCATACATATGGGATGCATGTTGCGTGCAAGCTTGTACGCTAGGTTCATCAGTAGCACATTGGTCGAAATGTGTTCGAAATTCATCAGAATGCTTTCTCTCCCGGGATGCGGAAAATACAAACCTCTTGCTGGAGGATTAACCTCAAATAGGAACTTAACCAGCAGCAACAAAATGACTGCTAAGCTGCTATTCCTTTATGTAACCATGAGCAATCTATGCACACCTGTAGGAATGCGTAATAGTGCCATGTCCTGGTGGCTTCCCAGATATGTGGGTTCACAATCAATTAATTTAAAATTGTTTTCCATAACAAAAATATGGTTTGAAATTGTAAACCAACCGAATATCCTGATCGTTGTGCACTGGTACAGATTATTTACGTGCTGCGTTCAACAATAATTGATTTTCATACCCACGCAATTTCCCCAACTACGTTTTACTCCGCTCTCATCGTCGCTCTTGCATTCTCCCAACAGGTTTTGTTGTCATTCAAGAGGTGATTTCTCTTCTCGGCATGCCGGCTTTTAAATGTGGCCACTCTCGCCGTGCTCTTCAACCCTCTTGACGCGCTTTCCGGGAGATACGCGTAAACTTTCTTTCTCGTGAGCAAGCATGCGTTTTGGATTCACTTTCTGTGCCGTTCAACAGACGAATGATACTACAGAGAGGGTTCTTCTGAACATTTTCAACTATTAATGCGAATTATTTGTAAAAAGTAAAAATACTATGTTTTTTTATTGAGCTCATATGGGTTTTAAATAGTTTTTAAGTGTTTTTCTATTTTATTTTTAAATTTTTCTAGCATTATTTTTATAATTTCATTAATTGCGTTTTTATCCATGTTGGAATATTATTCTTGCAAATGCATTGAACAATATACGTTAAATGTAAATTAATACGCCCACCCCTGTAATCTCTGGTTGTAGGACCATCGCGTAGAGACGAGATTCGATTCGAATATGTGAGAGACGAAAACAGTTCCTTCGAGCTGATTGCCGGAGTCGGACGCAACATCGCGGATCGTGCCCCAAGATCACCTGAATCGTCTCCTCCCGGGAGTGTTCGCGCGCTTGAAAGTGTCTGTTTGTATATGCTTGTGTGTACATCGGTACCGTGGATTGATTACCGCTTCGTTTTGTCGATTGTGAACAGTGCACCTATAGATTTCTGCGTACCGTGACCGTGTAAGTAATCGGACACCGGCTCAGCCGCCGGATAATCGGAAATCCGAACCCGTGCCCAGTGGGCCCCGAATGCGTACGTCTACACCGGGTCAGATTCTACGATCCCGAACGTGATGCGTGTCCAAATCACAGATTGTACCGCTGCCATCTCGCTGCAGCAGCAGAAGCACCAGCTAGCCATTGACCTTTATTTGACATTTAAGCAAACGACTCTCCTCTAGTTCTTTGGCGGCCAAATCCGACACCCGGCCCACATCTTTCTCGGGATCGCTCTCGTTTTCTCCCGCGTGTGCTCCTCTGTTTGCTCTTTCTTTCTGTCTCCTTCTCTTTCATACATTGTCGCCAACACAGTACGGTTCCGTCTAACCAGCTGTTCCGATTGCCCTGCGTTGCCTTGTGTTCTTAGCCGTGTCCTAGCATATACGTGCACCTTTTAATTCGTGTACGATGATGGTGACCGAATCTCGTGAAGCGTTCCCTCCCGGTGATGACGTCGAACCGCGAAGAAGAAATATAGAACCAAAAATCTAACCCTGACCGTAACGTGCCAGCGTAACATCCAGGTCAGCTACGCCGATAAGATACAGCGTGCCTTATCGGCACGCCGAACTTTACTGTCCGACCAGTGTTTCGGTTGATTGTCCGAATGCACGCGGAAATGTCTGACACCGAAGCTAGCACATTTACGGATCGGTTTGAGAAAGCTTCTAGAACCGGCTTCCGACTCCCGGGCGCCCTTCAGTGTGAAGTGGAAGAACTGGTTTTCTGGAGTGGAATGCAACGGTCCAGCAACTCGAACCGAAAAGCAGCACATTGCATAAGAGGCCTGTGGAGTGACCTCTACTTTCTAGTGCGCCATCCTGTGCTCTGAATCGATTGTACACGCACGATCGTTCAGCAGACCTTGCTCACTAAACAAAACACCCATTACACACGAACACACAGTGGTGTTTTGCACCATTGTAGTTTATATTATGTTGATCCTCAGTAGCGCTATTGATATGGACAGTTTTTGTTTATATAACTAGGACGACTGTACGATGATCAGTTGGCGCCGGATGTAGTGTATGTAGCGATGCGCGGATGTTTCCCTGACGCCGAGTACCCGTGATTTCCAGCATTGACATTGTCACGGTGTCAAACGACAATGTCAAGGTCGTTTGATAACCTTGAGCCGTTGGTGGCCTCAAGTCCCACAGCTTTGGCACACGCATCAACCACCAACATGGCGGATAGAATGAGATAATACCGAACAGTGCAGGGAACGGTGTGGACATGAATTCGCGAATGTCTCGTACGCCGCTATAAATAGACTTGTGTACTAGATTCTTGATCTGTCCCTTATTCTCGCTCTCGCTCTCGTTAGCGTAACGCCGCGAATCAAACAAGACGCAAAACAAGTCCCGTGCATCCTCTTACATCGACCGTACATAGCTAATGTGTATTCCTCGTTGCGGGACTTTCATTGCAGAAACAGCGCCATGAGTCGTCGGTATTCGCGCGTCGAGTCCAGCTCGGATCTGATGCAATTTCTGGACCGGGGTCACTCGGCCAACACGGAAAACCGATGGACATTCGAAATAGCGTGGGAAGTGGCCAACAAAGGTAGAGAGTCCACGGCAATGCTGTTTGAAGCTAACGCGACTAACTCCTGTGGATATCTGTTACAGTTGGAGGTATATACACGGTCATCCGCTCAAAGGCATTCGTCTCAACCGAGGAGCTAGGCGATCAGTACTGTCTGATCGGACCATACAAGGAAGCATCCGCTCGCACGGAGGTAGAGGCCTGCGAGTTCCCGAGCAATGGTCCCTTCTATCGTGCCGTCACCGCGATGCGCAACCAAGGGTTTAAGGTGCACTGCGGGCGATGGTTGGTAGATGGCAATCCGCAGATTATCCTGTTCGACATTGGCTCGGCGGCATGGAAAATGGACGGCTACAAACAGGAGCTCTGGGATTCATCCAACATCGGTATTCCACATCTGGACATTGAGTGCAACGATGCGATCATCATGGGATACACAGTTGCGTCCTTTATTGATGAGGTGAGTTCACCAGTTCCTTCACGGTGTTTACAAACCGACCTTTCTTGTGTACCAATCTGTGTTCTGCCCCATTTCAGTTTAAACGGTGCGCTGAGGTATACTCGCACGAGAACGAATACGGTCCGCCAAGAATAGTGGCACACTTTCACGAATGGCAAGCGGGTGTTGGTTTGATAGCCCTACGAACACGCCAGGTGGACGTAGCAACCGTCTTCACCACGCACGCCACCCTACTCGGTCGGTACCTCTGTGCGGGCAATACCGATTTCTACAACAATCTCGACAAATTCCCCGTGGATGAAGAAGCCGGAAAACGTCAAATCTACCACCGGTACTGCCTGGAGCGGGCGTCCTCACATCTATCGCACGTCTTTACCACCGTTTCGGAGATCACGGGCTACGAGGCGGAACATCTGCTCAAGCGCAAACCGGACATCATCACACCGAACGGATTGAATGTGAAAAAGTTTGCGGCCATTCACGAGTTCCAGAACATGCACGCGATGGCTAAGGAGAAGATACACGAGTTTACGCGGGGTCACTTTTACGGGCACTTTAACTTCAACATCGAAAAAACGCTGTACATGTTCATCGCGGGTCGGTACGAGTTTTCGAACAAGGGAGCGGACATTTTCATTGAGGCGCTGGCTCGCTTGAATCACATGCTGAAATCAAACAACTCGGACGTGACGGTGGTAGCATTCCTAATCTTCCCCGCTAAAACAAACAACTTCAACGTGGAATCGTTGCGAGGTCACGCAGTCACGAAACAACTGCGGGATACGATCAACAGCATACAGCAGGACATTGGGAAGCGGATGTACGAGACGTGTCTGCAGGGTCAGCTGCCCGAGGGTTCGGAGATACTGACGAAGGAGGATATCGTTAAGATCAAGCGTTGTCTGTATGCACTGCAAAGGGATGGCAATCCACCGGTAACTACGCACAACGTGGTGGATGACTGGAATGATCCAGTGCTGGATTCGATTCGTCGGTGTCACCTCTTCAACACCAAGTACGATCGTGTAAAAGTCGTGTTCCATCCCGAGTTCCTCAACTCGACCAATCCACTGTTTGGGCTTGATTATGAAGAGTTCGTGCGCGGTTGCCACCTGGGTGTGTTTCCTTCCTACTACGAACCATGGGGATACACACCGGCCGAGTGTACAGTGATGGGTATACCGAGTATCACCACGAATTTGTCTGGATTCGGGTGCTTCATGCACGAGCACGTGGCAGATCCCAAATCTTACGGTATCTACATTGTCGATCGGCGCCATGTCGGGCTCGAGGAGAGTGTTCAACAGCTGTCCAAGTTTATGTACGAGTTTTCCAAACTGAACCGCCGCCAACGTATCATCCAACGTAACCGTACGGAGCGGTTGAGCGATCTACTGGACTGGAGAAATTTAGGAATTGTGAGTATTACTAATGTCGGCGAGTTTATGTACTAAATCAACGAATGGTGTAACCTCCTTTTTTGCAGTATTACCGCCAAGCTAGAGTGAAAGCACTGCAAAGAGTGTATCCTGACTACGTGGACGAATCGACCGAATACCTTAAGCGAGCCACAGACTTTACATATCCACGACCGATTAGTGCCCCACCTAGCCCCAGTTCATCTAGTAAGTGATGCGACTTGCACGGAATTGTTCCATCCTGATTCACCGTTGCTGATACTTATTCTTTCCCTTCTAGGACACACAACACCGGCACCATCATTGCACGGTTCGGATGATGAACAGGATTCGGTTGATTCGGAGGAAGAGCTACAGGAGCTTAAAATGAACTCGCACCATTAGTTCTAACGCAGCGAACACCAGCTAACTAACCATTCACCTCGAGTTAAGTCCAGCAGGGATTAGCGCATAATGTCAAGAGCGCCATTATCCACTGAGTTGATATTTTATCCAATGTTGACCATGAAGATTCTATCGTTGTCCAAACGTTGCCAGTCCGCTTCCTCAGTCAGTGTGCTGTCCTAGAGTAGTGATTTCTACAAACGTGCGAACTAGCTAACAGAGATTGTGTTCAAACGTACGTCCTAAGCCTAGCTGTATTTAAAAGTACATCATGGAACTGTGTTGCAATTTGTTACACTTTTAGCAATAAAACAAATCTACATTTGGAACATACTGCAACCGTGTACGGTTTTTTTAAGGTGTGAATGCAAGTCGACGACTCACACGGGTCGAAAGAGATGGCAGCTTAATTAGCTACAGGATATGGCATGTGAATCGTAGTCCATTAATCACCACTAGCTGTCACCTGCAGTAGGAGACTAAATGCTCAGAAATGCCTCCGGAAGATCTCTGTGGTCAGTAGATCAGCTGCTGCTCTCAACATACTAGTTTGAACAGACTATGTTGAAGAACGGATGTATCCGTAGATAAGACGACTGCAGTCATAAACCTGGACATACGTTCCTATACCACAATGTCATCAACACGTGCTCAACTAGCTGTAGGCCATGAACGAAGCACAAAGTTACCGGATCGGGAGTAAATATGCATTTTATTAAAACTGTTGGTTAGTAAGAAAGACCTCAGATAACTGTTTGTTCGGCTCGTTGCAAATCATGCATGATAATTTTAATTTTGAGGATATAAAAAATTCGTACATCGTGGAGGACGAAAATGCTCATGCTGCAGGATACGCTGCCGTTATTGGTCGTACTCTAAATATCCACAAACCTGAGACATATTTACTGCCTCGCAGAAACTATTAAGCCCAATGGTGGTGCAGCCATTGCACTCCGTGTATGTGAAACACATCTTCGAGCAGGAGTATTTCTGATCTGCACAATCGCCACAGTCACCTGTACCTAGTGAGATAGAAGAAGTCACATTAGACATACACTTAAGCATATCGTTGTACTACAAACGTACCTTCCTCGTCATCGTTATCCTCTTGGTTGTCGTCGTATTCTTGATAATCTTCTCCTTGCGGGGCCATCACAATGAACGTATCGTTCAAGGAAATGTGATTTTCCACAACCAACTGAATGACGGAGCTTTCGCTATCACAATAGCTAGATGCTATGCCGTCATATCGGTTCTGCTTGCACGACCAGCCTGTTTCATCATCGTTTATACAGATACGAGGTCCGATCACGGTACAACGCTTCTCCCGTGTGTTCACCTCTGTAGCAGAGGATGGTTCCTCTTTCGATACCTCAGAAGATGTATGTGCATTCACTTTGTGTTCAACATCGGGAACATGTGAAGACGAAACGTCGTAGCCGTCTGAGCCATAAACTGAGCCATAACCCGAGTTCGAGCTCGAATATGTCGAATACGACACACTATATTGATCATCGGGAACATACGAAGACGGATCGTCATAGCCGCCGAAATCAGAGAACGAGCTCGAGTCTAAGAACGAGCTCGAGCCTGATAACGAGCTCGAGCTCGAGTCTGAGAACGAGCTCGAGTCTGAGAACGAGCCCTGGCTCGAGTCTGAGTACGAGCTCGAGCTCGAGTCTGAGAACGCGCTCGAGCTCGAGCCTGAGAGCGAGCTCGAGCCCGAGTCTGAGCTCGAGTATGTCGAATACTCTTTATAACCGCCAACTGCTACGTCATCGGTCACATAATCATCAAAATTGCTAGCTGATTGTTGTCCTTTCGAGTACGCCACGTCAATGTTCGAAGCGATGGACGAACCGGTATTGAGTGAGACAACGGACGGGTACATTGGTAGGGATTGAATTTGTTCGCTCACAATCGTAGGGGCACTAGCCACTATGCTGTTGCTATGAATGGTGTTTATCGCTGGGGCATACAAGCTGCTGCCGCTGATACTGCTACTGCTCGCTATCGATGTAGAAGCGGTAGAGGTCGTACATGTTGGCTGAGTGTAGCTCATTCGCATACACATGCCGCCCTGAAGCGTGTACCCTTGTTGGCAATAGGAACTCGAAGTAGTCGTCTTGGTAACGCACATGCCATTGTTTAATACACTAGTACCTCGGCATTGGGCACGTATCTTCAACACCTTCGTACAGCGACCATGCGCATACCGGTATTCATCTGTGCATTGAGGTCGACCGATGACACAGTAATTATTCTGCAGATGGGCACCTACTGGACAGCTCGGTTGCCTTGTTTCGCGCCGTATACATCCCTCAGCGCGCATCTCATAATCGACGGGGCAGTTCGGACCAGGTGCGACACAATTTCCGTTCTGCAAGTATCCACGGGCGCACGTTAGCTTAACGGCACGCTGTTTTATACATTGTGTACCGCGATGCTGGTAGCCGGGGGGGCAAGTCGCACTAAGCACACATCGCCCATCGGTGAAGACAGTGTTTGGTGGACACTCTGGTACACTGTAGCTAACACGGATGCATTCTCCTTGAGCCATCCTGTAGCCAGTTTCGCAGGAGGGACCATCACCAACGCATAGATGATCGCGTAGAGTGCTACCATATGGACAGACAAGCATACGGCGCATTTCACGCACACATTCTCTACCCTGCATTAAATAGCCGGACGGGCAGATTAAGCGTTGCGAAATACACCGATCGCCCATGATTTGGAAATCGTGCGGACAGTTGACCGGTTGCCTGTCCAGTTTAGTACATTGGCCGGATGAGTACGTGTAACCAGGTTCGCACTGTGGCGGCTGGAGTAGTACACAGACACTATCACGAAGCCGCGAATTGGGCGGACATATCGGTCGCCGGTATTCAATTTTAACGCAACGACCTTGGATGAAATCGTAACCGTGCTCACAGGTAGGATTGCCAGCCACGCAAAAATCGCGTACAAGCCGCGTCGAGGGTGGACACGATACTGGACGCTGTTCTGTACGCACACATATGTTACCCTCCAGCCGGAATCCGGCCGAACAGCTGGTTTGAGCGATACACTCTGAATCGACAAGCACAAATCCGGTAGGACAATGAATGGCCGTATGCTCTTCTCGTTGACACATATCCCGGTGCAGGTAATAGCCAGATGGACAGTTTGCTATGCTGACACAGTAACCCTGTTTCTTGGAGCTTCCATTCGCGCAGGTGGCAGCCTTTTCGTTCACGGTCACACATACTCCTCCCTCTTTTCGATAGCCTGGTGGGCAGGTTGGCCGCGTATGGATACAGCGGTTACCTAACTGTTGGTATCCTTCCCGACAGATGGCCTGACGTACCTGCATGCGAACGCATCGATCCCCTTGCAGCACACTTCCTGCAGAACAAGTCATCGCCTGGTATCCAACACACTGACCACCATCCATGGTATAGCCGTACGGACAATCCATCTGTGTGATCGTGCGCCGAGTACATGCACCACCTTGCATGGTATATCCTGCAGGGCAGACAGCTGGTTGAGTCGTTTGCACCGACTGAACGGCGGTCTGAACCGCTTGTGTGGCACACCCAGTTGCGCAAGGAATGCCGCATATCCCGGTTGTGCAAGGATTTGCACAGCCGCCGTACATGCAGGGACTTGGGGCAGGTGCAGCGGAAGTCACTGTGCCGTAGCACTGTCCGTTTTGGAAGCTGTAACCTGCAGGACAGGACGGATAGGCCATTTCGACCACTTCGCATCCACCGTTCATGGCAACGCTTCCAGCACGACATTGAGCGGCGGTGCTAGTTTGACACCGGTTCCCTTGCATGGAAGAACCAGGTGGACAAATTGGGGCCGTGTTCATCGACATCACACACTGGCCATTCTGCAGCGTGTAGCCCTCCGTACAGATCATATCACGCGAAACACACTGGTCGCCCTCTAGGAAGGTACCACTCGGACAGGACATGGCCGCCTTTGTTGTGCTTACACATATAGATTCACTCTTTTTGTAGGTGAAGCCGTACTCGCATTGTGGTTCTGCCAGACAGCGACCACGGACGTACGAATACCCAGCATCACAGCTTGGTGTCAGTTGCTCACCCCGTACACATTCACCATCGCGCCGGGATGCTCCTGGTGGACAATCTTCGGACCGCAAAACACATTTACCATTACGGAACTGGGCACCAGCTGCACAGCGTGGTTGCTCTCGATGCTGCTGCACACAAACACCGTCACGCAGTACAAACCCAGTGTCGCATCTTGGTGCACCCATAATGCACTGATCCTCGCGCAGAACGCTACCAGCTGGACAGGTTTGTCGACCAACCAGTTCCCGTACGCAAGCATCGTTCTTTAACACGAATCCTGGCTCACAGCTCACCGATGAAAGAATACATTCACCACCTTGCATTCGCATCTCACGGGGACAGGTTGCGGGTTTTTGCTGGTATCTGACACACTGCATGTACTCGAGCTTGAAGTCACGCGGACATATCTCCCGCTCGTATTCGCACACATCACCCATCAGACGTGCTCCGGACGGGCAGGTGGCGGGTTTTCGATCCTGGTTCATACACACACCACCACCACGATCGGTAAAGTCTGGCGGACAGTTCACTTCCTGCACAACGCAAATATCTCCTTGTGGTTGAGACCCGGGTGGACATCGGGGAGCAGTACGACGTTCCAGTATACATTGTCCACCTGACATTCGGAACTCCGGGGGACATCTCGGACTTCCTATCACACACGTACTGTCGCGAAGTTCACCTGTTTCACACCTGATTGGAACCTGTTCACGCTGGAAACACATACCGGCTTCCTTCTGGTAGCCCGGTGGACATTCGGGTGTGTTGTAGAGACACTCGTTGTCCACTAGTCTTGTTTCCGGTGGACATTTCACTTCGGTGGTCATATTCCTTACGCAGCGCCCATATTCATCGATCACGAATGGATGGCGGCACTCGGCAGTCACCACACACACATCATCTCGGCGAAGACCTCGCTCGCAACGCGCATCTTGGCTGGTGTGCTGCACGCAATCCTCGTAGTTCAGTTCATATCCTGCCGGGCAGGTGAGCTCTTCGACTTGGCTACTTTCCTGGGTGCGAGTTTCACTTGGTCTCGATTCTTGCTTCATACATTGACCGCCTACCTGTATATAGCCCGTCTCACAAGTACACGTGGTAATTGGTGGAGGCGGTGGTGGAGGCGGTGGAGCTACTACTACCGGTGGTGGAGCTACTACTACCGGTGGTGGTGCTACTACTACTGGTTGTTGTTGTACTTGAGTTGCCATTCCACATACCTGCGTAGCGCATGGAGTCTGCAGCTGGCATTGCCCATTTACAAGATTGTATCCTTGCTGACAAGTTGCCTGGCCAACACAGACATTGCCGACCATGTTATAACCTGCTCCACAGTACCTGAGTGGTTGCAAACACTGCCCGTCACGAAAAATGCTCCCGGGCGGACAACTAATGGTGGATCCAACAGTCGAAATGCCGCCATTTGTCGGTAATATGCCTTGCGTGCCACCAACGACAGGTAAAACGTTCGACATGCCCATCCCATATGGGCTGAAGGAGTTAAAAGGTATCTGACGACTGGTACGCTTTCCTTTGCTGTCCGTTATATTTCCATTAGCTACGCCGCTTTCTGCTACATTGTCATCAGTTACATTGCCAGATGTTACATTGAAGTCCCTTGGAATGATGTCATCCGTGACTACACTAAAGGTGAACGCAACGTGTAGCAGCCATGCGAACAGTGCGCCGCGTAATATATTCTGTGAAAGGGAAAACAGGAATGTTCCTTGTGGCATAAATACATAAAACGTTTATCCTAAAACTATAATCAGTATCTACTTTCAGCGGACACTTTTATAGCTAACAGTCCGTGAACGGATACAACGACAAGCGTTGTATGACTCGATAAGATGAAGTCATGGGTGTCAGCTCTTCTAGCACGCTACAATCTCAAGAGGAGTTAGTCTGCCATTTTAGACTTCCATGTTATTCGCAACAGGATAGGCAGCCCTGTGAATGGGAGACGGCTTGCCATCTTTATAGCAGAACCCCCAGGTGCATGTCCAACAGTTAAACAACAGTAACAAATCAACAGTGGTGACTGGAAGCAATATTGGAATTGCAAGAAAAATAAATGGAAATTCAAAATTTTCACCAAAAACGCGACCAAAGCTGGTTGACAAACTTCACATGTAGATGGCTCTAGATAGGATTGAACTAATCACTGGGTAAAAATGCTATTTTACGACTAATCACGATTCATCGCAACTGATACCCATCAGAAGCAAAGCATGATGTGTTTTTTAGCCCGGTATTCGATTTTAGGCAGCTTCTTACCACTATCCAACAGTTGCAAAACTACAAAAACGTGATTTTCCAACCCTTCTTGCTTGTTGCATTGTTGGGAGATTCATTCCATAATTCAATCAAAATAGCAATAATTATTTCATATCACACAGCATTTTCTTCAATATAAACTAAGCAATTCAATCGCCCGATGCCACCGAATCAAACGATTTTAACTTTTCCTCATCACACAAGACTCTCGCATGTGTTTTGTTGAAATACAAAATCAGACGTTTGCACCCGGAATAAGATGCTTATTCACGGTATGGAGAAGGTCATGTCTTGCAGGCAATTGGAACTTTGTTCTAGATTAAGTATATGTTTAAGGCTTTATTTGAAAAAAAACATACAACAGATACTCCTATTGACCAACAAAAAGAAATTGCTAAACAAATAATCCACCTTCATCAATAATCCGTATCATAAATCATCACAGTGGATATTCATAAGGTTTCGTCAAAACGTAATAGTGCTCCATCGACCACATACGCGCCATGTCCCAAGCACGTTGGTTAAACTTCACCAGCAGCACCATTCGAAGTTCTGCATAGTAGAAGACTACGCTCTTTGGAGACCTCAAGTCCTTTGGCTCCCCAATCAAATATTTGGATTTGTGGTTCGGTACGTTTTGGAAGATGGCTCGTAACATCGTTAACTTCAGCAACGAAATCCGATGCACTTAACACCATAGAGGGAGAAAAGGTTTACGTGACTTTTCGGGGCGATTGCGAGCCGATTGGTAGGAACGTTCACGGCCACTCGCTCGTAGGTTCGATTAAGATCTAATGGTATCTTTGCTAATTATTTACGAAAATCGTCTACATCATCCATAGTGAAACTGTTGGCACTTTGCAACAAATGCTTCTTCACTATGACACGCTTTTTATTTTCACCTTGCACAATGCCTCACATATCTCACACATTTCAAATCGTCCGGTCCCACAAGTACCTTTCTCAAAGCTGGTTCCATCACGAAATGTTCTAATCACACCGTAAATCCCATCGAGCTTCCGACATCCAACGTACCACAATCGGATTAACACTGACCTCTAAAAGAGTTTTGGAATGGTTTAAATAGTGTTAGCTAAAGCTGGCTATCATTATGCGAAGGTCACTAGCGATCAGAATGTAGAAGCAATGGTGTGTTTTTTTTTTCGTTTTTTACTTGTACAGCTGACATACTGTGGGGTTACAGTGGTAAAGCAAGAATTAATGATCATGGGGTAACATATACTCGTCTAATATTTTGGTGATTCTTATCAATGTATGAGCATTATACAACGCCAACATGTACATGTGGTCTTATTTAAATAATCTCAAGAATATTCCTATCAATGGATGGCCGTTTGACCCACTGGTTCTTGTTTGTTTTAATCAGTTTTCTTGAAAATCTATTTCGGTTTCCTTGATTTTGGTTAGCTTTTTTTTGCGCCTCATAAAGATCAACATACATTGTTCGCCCAGGACTTTCAAGAAAACATTTTCGAAATGTTGAGATTTACGACGAAAGGTTATCGGGATGGTATGTTCTAGGAATTTAAGAACGCTGATGGTTCACGCCGATTCAGTTGAATTTTGGAACAGAGATCGTACTGACGTCTAGGGATGTTTCACGGAAGTTGTATTATAATGGTGGTGTTTTACGCACAGATTAGCCTTGCTGCTGATACAACACCAGAAATTGTTTCAATTCCAAGAGTTTGTCTTAACGGAGCGTACAATCAAGCGGGACAGTGCGTTTGTAATCCGGGCTTCAGCGAATACAAGGGCAACTGTTTCCGAATACAACCTTCATCAACCTGCCCGTCGAATACTGTATTACATAATGGATTTTGTAAATCGCTATATCTACCACCAATTCGGAATGTAGTTCCAGCGAAGGAAATGTACGTTGCTGTTCCGCCGTTGCGAGTTACACTACCCCTACCGGAGCCGGAAGATCCGCTCGATCCGACCTCCGCAGAGGAAGAAACTACGAATGAAGACGATGGCGAAAATGATCACGTGACCATGCAACCGATTCAAGATAAGTATTACAACATAGGCTACCGGAATATCGTGAACAACCATAACGTCATAAACAATGAAACGACTGTTATTGCGCACAATGTGAACAACGTCATAGTTCACGTAACCCGGAAAAAAGCAGATGGAACCTTGAGGACTGTGGTGATAAGAAATAATGAAACGACCGTGTATGAAGAAGAATCTAGCACGATTCGACCGAACAAAACAGATGATTACGGTAAGGAGAACTGCACAGAAGAGTCAACTACAACCCAAGCACCCATCCAGGATCTGCCATGTTGCACGATCGTTTCCCCAAGGGTTTGCCGGAAGCAGACGGACGAGTGGGTTTGCTTCCACCGGAAGCAGTACGTGTGCAGCAAGGTTTGCACCGCGAAGGTAATGTATTTAAGAACGAAGAAGCCAAGCTACCAACATCCTTGGCTGATTATGCCACCGTCGAGGAACCCCTTCGCACGTTTAAATCTCTGCCAAGGGGCAGATTGTCCACGGCCAGGTAGACTAACGTCGCTCAGATATGTTTCCAGCACTGTGGCTGATATGGATTCCGTTGATGATTTCAGACTGTTCCGGTTGCCTTCAAGGTAGAAGTCGATGCCACCCGATGTGCTACACGTACGACTGCATGATGGATGATAGCTGCCACTTTATCGATCAGGAGCTGCTTTGCAAGGATTTGCCGGAGCATATCTGCTCTGCTCTGCTACCTAGTACGCTGCCGGTGGAAAACAATATCACGCAGCCAACACCGTAACACCAAATAGAGCCGAGTGAATAGCGTACATTAGCGTAATGTTTTGTGGTGGAGGTTCAAAAACATACACATGATAAACATAATACATATGATAAAGTTTTCATACTCGTCATTTATTAACACCAGAACTAACAAGGGACTTAATTTTTTGTATTATTGGTGACTACTCTATACAACATTTGGGAGAGCAGCATTATTTTGGGATGGTTTAGATATGTAACATTTATGTGTTAAATATACGAAAACATTACTTTTCTTTACTAAAACCAATATGTTTAAAATGGAACATATACCCGTCAAAATAGCCGGTCCGATAGTTTCAGTTTTATTCTACGCCTTACTCTTCAGCGTATTCATCTTCCAAAACTTCCTCATCAATAGTTATACCATCTGCTGAGCCATAATCGTCCATTTCCTCCTGAGTTGTTATACTTGTAGCATTGTTAGTACTGGTATTGCTGGTATTAGTACTAGTAGTAGAATTCTTCTCTACCCATTTGGCTACATAGTGCGGATTGGAAGCTGGAGCAGCTATATAAGGATTATCGATTCCCTGTGTACAATTTTTTACCGCAATAGTTGTGCCGTCCGTAACTACGGCACACTTATTCGTCGGCACACCCCAATCATCAGATATCTCGTTCGAGACGTAGAAATCGTCCGAATCGTTGTACACCGTGTTGGGCGGATCGAGCATGGGATCGAATGACTGTCTGCCCATATTTCCCCAGGCAGGATCGATTTGATCGTGTCCGTAGCAGCCAAATGCACAATTGTCATAGCTGTCGGCGCAGTCACCGGCAATGTAACAAGGTGCCTGATGGTAGTAGAACGGACGCAGGACTGGCCCACGTCTGTATTTTGGACCTACGTCGAACGCATCATCATAACAACCACGGCAATGATCTTGCATTCGCGAATGCCCGTTAAAGGCTTCGTAACCGTACCCATAGTGATCGTAGCAACCCGCACATATAGCAGTCATGTTGGCCAGCTTCCCGCATACTACATACGGCCAGTCGTCAATGTACACACAAGTCGGTTTTTCCGGCTGCGGTACGTATGCGACCTTCTCCTTACATTCACCCGTATTTCGGTTGCACCGTGTCCGCTTCTGGATGTGAATAACCTTAGAGGTGCAGTGTGGGCCACAGGTTTGGAATTTATGGTGCTTGCAGTGAATTCCTTGTGTTGATGTCTGGCAGGTTTTGGGTCGCACAGCCGTACAGCAGGCCGGCTCGGGTTTGGACTCAGTGTCAGCGGCTTCGGTAAGATTCGTATACACATGAATATTGTTCACGTTGGTGTTGTTCAGCGTGGTCGGCATATGTATGTGATTAGTGTTGTTCACTATGTTGGTGAGTCGGATGACTGTCGTAACATTGACGGGCACACGGTACTGCACACTGTTTTCGTCGTCTTCCGGTCCTGCGTCAATTTGATTCGAATCGGGACGAACGATGATTGTACGATCAAGGTCCTTGAGCATGGGCACCCGCTTGACTGCCAATGGTTTGACGGGCACAAGTATGCTGAATGGTTTCTCCGTTTGTATTACTGGTTCGACGACCAGCGGTGGGCAAAAGATTGCTTGCCGTTTCTGCCGTGACAATTTTAACTCTTCGATACAATCCCGATATGCTTCGTATTCGGTTTGTTCGCACACTTTTTCTCCCGAGTACTGCAAATCAATGCAGGGAGAACCATTCACGCTATTGCCACTAAGACAGATCACCACTATCACTAGTCCTTTAAGATTCATCTGTAACAAAGAATATAAACAAAACAACTTTTTTATAAAATGGAACCATCTTTGGGAAATGCTCTCGATATCCGCTTTGCTATATATATACGTATATATTTATTAAATTGGCATTGGTAATCTATTATTTCTGAGTCAACGATTACCGGGTGGCAATGCATCAAGTTTTATCACACAGGCGTCACAGACACTCGTCAAAAATGTCCATTTACTGATATCACGACCGGTGCTATCATTCTAAGCAATCATCGAGATTTTTTTCCCCACCGAATGTCGACTAGCTGGACATTAAGCCTGTCCGTGAAGCGGTTGCGCGAATTATGACGTCACTTTGTCATTGTCACAAGACGACAGCCCCTATTGGTGTTCAATTAACACCTGTCACCATTCTAATAGAAAGCTTCTTTCACTGAGGCAACTTGTACCGTACTGACCTTTGAGAAGATTAGTAAGAGGACCTACGAGATGATGCACGTCTGGAATAGAACTGAAAGCCTCAGCCTAGACTACAACGGCAACGTCCAAAACTGAAGAAAGCTGTGTTTTTGGTGGCTTTTGTTATCACTTGCAGCAGACCTGATATTGGAAGATACCATTTCTTTATCTTGCAAACCAACCGGCCACGCAGCGCTTGTGGTGTTTGATAATTTCTGCTAAATTACCGCAATTACACCTCGGGTTATAAACATCATGCGTGTTTAAAGGTATGGATGGAAGCAAATTTCCTCAAAACCAATTGCAAGTGTCGTTGCAGTCGTTGTGGAGTTTGCTTTGCATTTGTTCCTTATTATTAGGTTGACCAAATTCTTCAGTAAATTTTTTTTCGAGCGTTGACAGATAAGTCCGGTTTGAGGTAGATAACTAGTTCCCAGTAAGTTTTGATTGGATTACAGAAACTGTTTGCGTTGGCGCATTGCGATGTGGTAATACTTTAGTTAATGTTTGATTCTTTTATCAGAGCTTGGAATCGAGCTTGAATTATGATACACTAGTACTTACCATGTTAGTAATCTCAAAAATAATCAACATAATCAACATAAGGGTTTGTTATCATCGAGGATTCATAACTGTTTGGGGTGTTCTGAAATCCCTGGGAATATTTTCCGTTAGTTGGTCGAAAGTTCTTATCGTTTTATCAAATCTGTGAGGAGAAATCCATTTGACCTTGTGGATACAAATATCGCCTCGTGCTATGAACGTTTGTTCGGCAATCTCCACAGAACAGAATAGACCAACCGCACACTCCAACGGAACACCTAGCATGGCAGTAGCGGACTAAGCTGTTTGGAAAATTGAAATCAAATGATAGAAATAATTGGGTGGGGGAAGATCTTCAACTGTACTGGATGGGGAAAGCAGGGAGGGGGCATGCAGTGTTTACTGTGGGCATACCCTAAGGGCCCCAAGTCCAAGGTGTCCTTCGTCCTATTGTGGTTTTCTTGTCCTTCTCCTATTGCTTCCTATGTTATGCCGAAGACATTGAGATATGCTATCCAATCTACTCTCCTAGTGAATGTGTTATCCCTAAAATATCCTTAAGAAACGGTCCGTTGGCCGTTCAGACAGCGGCGCTGATCTGCAAACGGAAGGACCGGGATTCGAATTTCTTTCTGACCGTTCCCCCGTAGTGAGGACTGATTATCCAGCTACGTGGTATCTTCTCTTCTTCTTTGGCCTAACGACCTACTCGGTCATGCCTGCCATTTCTTGCTCACGAGACTTACTAATACCACGTAGTTGGATAGTCAGTCCTCACTACGGGGGAACGGTACAGATGGGATTTGAACCCCGGTCCTGCCGTTTACGACCTTCGCCGCTTATCTCCTCGCCCACCGGACCGCCCTTGGAGCTACGTGGTATCAATAAGTCTAGTAAGCCAGAAATGGCAGGCATGACCGAGTAGGTCGTTAGGCCAAAGAAGAAGAAGAAATAAATTATAACAGCATTAGGAAGGATCAATTTAAACAAATGATATTACAGTTACAATATAAATTAAGTTTAAACATTGTTAATTTAATTTAAAAATATCAATACCCACATTCTCTTGTCATCAAGTTTAGATTGAAACGCTTCATGATCATTGAAATGTATCTCCACATAGTCAACCATGGTTATTATTAAATATAATTAACAGTGATATAATTTGGACCAGCAAACTCAAAGGTTCAATTGCATAGGAAATAAAATTTATACAATGCTTATTGCAATAAAACACACCATCACGCGTCAGGTGTTAGGTGCGTGCGTTACAACATTGTAAATAATATTAAGCCTATAAATCATAATACGTTGATGTCTGAAAAGTGCTTGTCATCATCAATTATAAATTGGTCACTGCGCACTCCAACGTTACATTTTACATTTAGCAGTTGTAGCAAACCTCGGGAAAAGGTATTTCGTCGATGACCGCTTTCAGCAAGTTTTGGAAATTCCAATTCCTAAAGGAGGCTATCATGTTGTCGCGGAAGTCGAAGTTCGTCATTATCTGTAATGAAAAATTATGTTGTAAGAATAAGATAAAAAAAACTGTCAATTAGACACTACTTACCGCTCTGGAAATTAACTGCACATACTTGTTGTTGGGATAACCTACAGTGACGATCCTGTTCGAGTTATCGATGCTCATGAACTGTAACGATCCGATGGGTTCGGTCGAATTGAAATACTTCGTCACCTTCAGCGGGAAGTCAAACTGATTATACGTGACGTACAGTGTGCCCGTCCCGTTGTACTCTTCTAAGTTGGCCTGAAAGTCCAGTACTACCGCAATGCCGTGCCACTTTAAAGCACCTTGCATCGTCACTTCCGTGTCGAGAAATATTTCCGAAAACTTTTGATTATCGAACTCGATCGAGTCGATTTTGGCAAGGAAAGCGGAGTGAAACGACACGTTGCCATGAATGGAAAGTCCTTTGTCCGTGATTCTGTAAAGGTTCAGAATAAGGTCACACCGTATTATCACGTCCTATTCTCCCTAAAGGCGGCGGGCCACGGGAGCTGAGAAATCGATTTCAACACTTTGAAACAGTTTCAAGCTGTCAAATCGTTCTCAAAACTGCGATTTCAGCTTTTTGCCGTGGCCCAGGGGTACCCATCGTCTCAAAACCACCAGCGCAATATGGCGCACAACAACATACAGTGTAT